>PVJA010017113.1:0-42158 GCA_004027025.1 Myocastor coypus | reverse complement strand
GCCACCACTCCCGGCTTAATTTCTATTTTCTATATTGATACTAGAAATTAATTTTGTGCAAAGTAAAGCTTAGCCCAGTTTTCTTTTTTCAATACAAATTGCAGTTGTCCCAGTACAAGTGATTAAGTTCTCCATCATTTTGCTGCTGGTTTGCAGTGTCACCCCTGTCATGTTAGAAATGTCCATGTAGGCAGGGTTCTTTTTTAGGCTTTATATGTTGACTTGTTGCTCTATTTCTGTAAACTTATGCCAATGATTGTACTTTTTCACTTACAGGATTTTTTCTTACTTTTTGAATAGTACATGTTGATTTTACAGATTAACAAGTTTCATTCTGATGGATTTGTATCTGTATATAACACAGTGTAATCACCTTCTGGTTGCCTCACCTGCCCCACTCTTCCCCTTAATTTCACATTGGGGGGTTCAGTGCACATAAAAGTTTGATCACATTCCTGCTTCCCTTGCCTCCCTCCTCCTCATAATAGTCTCCCTCTACTTTGTTGTTATCTTTTTTAGATTCTACATGTTAGGGAAAGGGTGCAAATTTTTTTTTTTTCTGAGTCTGGTTTATTTTGCTCAAAATGATACCCTCCAGATCCCTCTATGTTATTGCAAGTGGCAAATTTTTATTCTTTTTATGGCTGAATAATGCTCATTGTGTTTTTATGTGCATTAGACTTAGATAGCTTTCAATAGCATGGTCATTAGAATGATACTGATTCTACAAATCCATGGACAGGGGAGGTCTTTCTATCTTGTAGGGTTAGCAATTTCTTTCTTCATTATCCTCAAAATTTCATTATAGAGGTCTTTCGCCTATTGAGTTATATAGATACCTAGGAATCAATTTCTTTCTCAGCTAGTCTATTACTGGTGTTACTGGCTTCTTAATGTTCATTTTTCATTCTGCTAGTCTGATGAACTTATCAGCTGTAAAAGTCTTTCAGTAGAATCTTTAGGGTCTCCTAAGTAAAAGATCATATCATCTGCAGACAAAGATGATTTCACTTCTTCCCTTCTTATTTGCATCCACCTCACTGCCTTCTTTTGCCTAATCGTTCCAGATAAAATTTAAAGAACTATAGTGAGGAGTGGTGAGTATCTTTGCCTCATTTCTGATTGAGGAAATGCTTTCAGTTCTTCCCCATTCAGAAGGGTGTTGGCTGTGGGTGTGTCATACATGGTCTACATTATATTGAGCAATACTCCTTCGACACCCAGTTTCTTCAGGGCTTTTACCATGAAAAGATGCTCAATTCCGCCAAAGTCTTTCTGTGTCAATTGAGGGGATCCTGTGACTTTTTACCCTTGCTTCTATTTCTGTGATGTGGTGTGTTATGTTTAGAAATTTGCTTATTTTGAATCTTCTTTGCATTCTTGGAATGCAAGTCAACTTGATCCTGCTGTCTGGGCTTTTTAATTTGTTACTGAATTGAGTCTGCAAGTATTTCATTATGAATTTTTTCACCTATGTTCATCAAGGGTACTGGTCTACTTATGGGTGTTTTAAAAAAAAAAACTATATTAAAGTACTTAATTATTTGAGCAAGTAATAAATTCATATTAGGCAAGGAAAAAAGTATAAAACAAAAAGCTGCTGTTCTACATTCATCCTCCATACTATTTCTCAGCAAATTTGAACAAGAAAATATGAAAATGATATTTTTTCTCCATTTACATAAGTGGTAATTAATATGTGCACTAGAGTTTTTGCCTAACAGTAGATACTGGGGGTCTTTTGATGTCAGTACATCGAGAGCTTCCTCACACTTCTAGTATCTTTGTATAAATTCTGGTTATTAGTGAGGCAAAACATTTTTCTGAATCATTTGTTGTTATCATTTGTATATTTTAAATTAAGCTATTGGTTCTTTTCTCATCAATTTCTAGATCCACTTTATAAGTTAGAAGAATTAAATGTTTAATGAAAGCATCAATATTATATTACAGTAAGTTATCTTTTTACTTGAAATTTTTGCATAAAGATTTCCTTAGCGTAATTTAATTTTTCTTATTTTTGCCTACTATCTTCTCTATTTTGAGTCACAATTTGAAAGTTCCTACCTATCCAAGATTATACAAGGATTGTCTCGTGTTTTCTTCTAGTATATTTGTGGTATTATTTTTGCTTTTCAGATCTCTGATTTAGTTGGAATTTGCCCTGGTCTATGATGTTACGTATGGGCCTAACTGTATCTTTTTTCCAGAAGACCAAGCCATGATCCCCCAACTACATTTATTGAATAGTTAATCATCTATCGCACTGATTTTTCTTTTAATTTTTAATTATTCATTTGCTACAGGGTCTCAGTATGCAGCCAGGACTCACAGTGATCCTCCTGTTTCAGCCTCCCCAGTGCTGAGATTACAGACATGTGCCACCACACCCAGTTTCAGTGGTCAGCATTGCACACCTGGGGTTTCAGGGCCAACACAGCATGTGGTACTAGGGCTCAAACCTAGGTCCTTGAGTTTGCCTGACAGGCCCTTAGACCCCTGAGCTATCTCTCCAGCCCTATCCTACTGATTTTAGTGGCCAATAGTTTCATTCCTAACTTCCCACATGTGTAGCTGGCTCTATTACTGGTCTGTCTACATACTATGCCTAACTGGCCCATCGTGCTGCTCCTGCATCAATGCCTCACTGCTTCAATCATTGAGATTTTTAATACATGTTTTAATATTGGGTCAAGCTAATCCCTCATATTAATCTTCTTTTCAGAGTTTTCCTTGATTTTTTTGTCTATATTTTTTCACATGAATTTTAGAATCAGCTTGTCTGGTTAAAGAAAAACACTTGGTATTTTATGGGATCATATAAAATTTAGAAATGTACTTAGAGAGAAATGACATCTCTACGATATTGCATCCTCCTAGCCAAAAGAATGGTCCTCCCATTTGTTCAAGTCAGCTTTGGTATCTTTCAGAAGTGTTTCAACGTTTTCTTTGTATAAGCCTTGCTCCTATATTTATTACGAGGGAACTCATTGTTTGTTGCTGCTGTCACCTCTCTTGTGAATACGATTTGTTCTCTCACATTATCTTTATTTTAAATGGTAATGTTTTCATACAAATGCTTCTTAATAATGAATTCTCCCTCAATAACTTCATATAGCCATCTCGCTAAGTTCTCTTGGGGCTGGCAATGGTTTTTGTTGTAGGTTCTTTAGGGTTTCCACGAGCGTAGTCATCCTCAAAGCACGACAACCACATCCCAGCTTTTCCATGCTGCTGCTTTGCCTTTGCCCCCTTGCATCATCTGCTGGTAGGCACTTTGGGGCAGCCCAGCAGATGACACAGCTCTTTGACCAAACTCTAAGCCCACCTAGAGCAAAGCAGGCAAGGACCAAGACATCGCCTCCGCACTAGTGAGTTTTATGTCTCTGAATAGTATCCATGTTATTTTCTACTATTTGCAAATTATCAAGGCTTTCTATGTATCTAAAATTAATTTTCATGAAAAGTTTTTGAACAATGAAATTTTAAAAGGTAAAGTAAAATATAAACAATAAAATAAAAGGATGGACTATATGTTTTTAGAATACAGCTTTAAAATATTTGGTCTTCTTTAACAATTTCCTCCTCATTTGCTTTATACTATTATATTTTGTTAGGCTGGTTATTTCCAGGTAACCAGGAAGTGAACTCAGCACCTTGTGCTTGCCAAGCAGACACTTAAGCCTCTGAGCTATCTCCTTGGACCGCTATACTATTATATTAAGAGCACTGAATTAAGGAGCTGTTCCTCATGCATCTGTGATTGATCTCCCCTGTACCTCATATGGCTTTAGTTTCATGAATGCTGGTGCTATATATTTTGTGTACAGATTCATGGGCCTGGAGTCCTGGGCCCAGCTAGTCCCACACCTGCATAGCCTTTCCCACACTATATTGGCCTTCATGTCATAGAATATAGCAGAAATTCTGGGTCTATCTCTGTACCAGTTTCAAATAAGGTGGCAAAAGATCTCTCCTCTCTCTCTGCCCAACCCCCTTCTTCCCAGCTCACCTGATGAGAGCTCAACAGTGACCACAGTGTCAGTGAAGCCACAGCTGGCTACAACCCTGGAGTAGTAGCAAAGCATCTTCATGAGAAACCCTGCTACTACCCAGCTGAGTTGCTCCAAGATTCCCTGTCCTCAGAAGCTGCTTGAAGTAACAAATGTTCATTGTTTTAAGCTGCTAAGTTTGGGGCAATTTGATAGGCAACACTAGAAAAGTAATGAGTATGTTCTTTGTAAATTGTAATGACCCACCTGCCTTTGACTGATTTAATGTTTTGGACAAGAAATCCCCTTTGTCCCTTAGAATCTCTACTTCTACTGTGCCTATGTAGGACGCATAGATCTTTGCACATAGCACCAGCTTATTTTTATCCCAGCTGACTGGCTTTGCTCCAGCTGTGTCTCATTTGTATTGCATATAACTTTTAATAGACATTTTAGTCTGTGCACATTATTAGTATGACTGATGTATTTGGTTTTTGTGTCTATATATTTTTCCATTATTTTCCCATCTTTTAGAATCATATCTCTTTGCTTTGTTATTTTTGTGAAATATGGTGACTGTTAGAAAAGTTTTGTTTTAGTAACTATATTCATAATTTCAACTTCATGTAGCTGTTAGTAAGGATGAATGATGAGCTTCCTCCTATGAACAGTGATAAATAGCATGCTTCTTTCTTCTTTCCCTCAATTTCTGTCACTAATCTCACCTTTTTAGTATATATACCTCTGTGCTGTTAAGTAGGCATATACTTTTAAGACGTATGGTGCTTTTTGTTTATTTGTTTGTTTGTTTGTAGTACCAGGGATTGAACTCAGAACCTTCTGCTTGCCAGGCAGGTGCTTAAGCCACTGAGCTATATCCCTGGCTGAGACATATGCTTTTAACCTTAAGAAACTGAGAAGTGGAGAAAGAAGTTTGGAGGGAGAGTATTTGCTGTTCTCCCCATATATCTGCACAGCAATATTTATTATCTATTCTGAAACCTAATGTTCATGCTATTTTCAGTCTTTTTGTTGGCGTTTTCCTAACTGTTGATCAATCATCCTGGAACTATGCATGTTCATAATTGCTTATCTATGGAATTTATGACTGAAGGATGAACTGCATATAAAAACTCTCAGTTGTCAATCTTTATTGAGGACCCTGTCAATGGATTCCACTAATAACATGAAATGTTAATTTTAGTAAGTTTAAAGCTATTCTTGACATTTTTCCTCTTACACATGACCCAAAGTTACCTGGGTTACCAAAAGATTCTTTTTATCTTTACGGCAGAATAAGTTTACTAGTTTTGGGCATTACTATGAATAAATACATTGAGTCAAGTCTACTTATTACATAAAATGTCTGTGAATTAAGTCTTTAGCTTTTCTTCTGTTATTGTCACTTTGGCCAAACACTTTGGGGACTCCAAATGTACACACACTGGGTCTTCATTGTCCATTTTCTCATATCTTTTTCACAATGCCTTCTTACATCATTTTTCTGGATTCCCTCACTTCTAATCTCTGGTCCACTCACAGTGCTTTTCACAGTGTGCTGCCTCCTCTTTCTTAAGCTGCCTTCATCTCCAAATACCTCAGTGTCTTCTCATCCTTTTAGGGTCGTCAGCCCCTGAATCATTCCTGCCTGTGACCTTGCCTGTCTCCCCAGAGTTCTTTCATCTTTGCTTCATTATCTTACTCCATGGAGGCAACTAATTTTCTAAATTTGATATGTCTGACCCCAATTTCATCTGTGCTGTGGCAATGTTTCTCTTGGGAGGAGCCTCCCCTATTAATAAATTTTTGAATATTTTCTTCCTTCTTTCCTACCTTTCTTTTTTTTTTTTTTTTTTATGGTTGGCTCAGCCTGCCCTGGGGATGGGGCTAGCTCAGCATGTGGTGCCGGGCATTGAACCACAGTCCCTGTGGTTGCCTAAGCTTGCCTAAGCAGGCACTTTAGAATGCGGAGCCATCTTGCCAGCCCCTATTTTTATTGTTTTGTGTTTTGTTTATTTTGGGGGGACTGGGATTCTAACTCATGATCTTACACTTTCCAGGAAGGCACTTGTGCCACGGAGCTATCTCCCCAGGCCCTCTATCTGGGAATATCTTTGTGGCAATGTGTCTGCTTCTTCTAGTACCTCTGGAGCTCTGCCTGATCCTTGTCATTACTCTTGCAATTAGCACTGAAGATCTTGGTTAGCCTTGAACAAGTTGAGTCTGGTTTTCCAGGACTTCCCATTGATGGATAGGAGGATGCTTTGGTTGGGAAAAATGAAATCCCAGAGTTGGTGGTTTTTATGGACAGAAAACCAACAAATTGCTTCTACAAAGGTGTTCATCCTTCTGCTTCTTTGCGAGGCCCTTCCAAATCTATTCTGGGAAGGCTTTTGCCTTTAGCCTATTCACAATAGTTATTGCATCTGTTTTTGAAAATGGGAGACAGAAGTTTCACATCTCTAAATATGCCCTTTGGTTTTAAGGGGGATATTTTACCTGGCTATCTCATCAAATAAATCTTTCCCTGAGTTTCTTTCTCTTCACTTTTTCCTATTTGTTTTTCCCTTAATCTGAGCCTCTTTGGATTGTTCTCACACATACTTGGGGATCTTAGATAATACTTATCCTCAAGCTTTGCCAAAAATAGGGTTAAAGTTTTTATTTTTTTGTTGCTTTTTGGATGATTTCTAGGGAAAAAAATACTGATTTACACAACTGTATCTATTCCAGATGTACAAGTCTTAATTAGGAAGATTTTAAAATAAGTCATAATTTTACTAGGGCAAATCATAATTTCTTTCTTTTTTGAATTCTTTCTCCATTGCTACTGAACCTAAACTTTTCCAGATAAATTTTAGAATGATTTTAATATATACACATACAAATACATACACACATATGAAACATATGTACACTGAGATTTAATTTTAATAAATTTATTATTAGCTTGGAGAAAACTGTTATATTTATAGCACTGACTTTATCTAATAATGATTACTTGCATCTATTTCTTTGGCATGAGGATACCAGGGGCCAGCAAGTTATAGCTCAGTGGACTAAGTGCCTGCTTAGGCAAGCACAGGGACTAGGGTTTGATTCCTGGTACTACATGAAGTGCCAGCCCCACTCCCAGGAGCACTGAGCCAGCCCCCCAAACAGGACATGGTGGCACGCACCTATAATCCCAGAGATGGGGTGGCTGAGACAAGAGGATCATTACGAGTCGGAGCTGCGTAGTAAGCCCCTGTACCAAATACACATTTAAAAAAGGACCCCAAAGCAAGTCTTTGTTCTAGCAAGGCCTGTGCTACTGCTGCACATTACTTGGATCTCTATACCTCCAAGTAAATTCTTGTCATTTCCTCTAAACGACCCCTTACATATTTTGTTAGATTTGTGCCTAGGTGCCATGTGTTTTCTGTTTGTGCTATAAATATTTTCTTTTCAAAATTTCATGTTGTAAATTTACTTGTGGTACATGGAAGCACATTTGAATGTTATGTATCGATCTCCTTTACATCCAAGACCTTGCTGAGCTTTTGTTCATTTTAATAGTTTCTATGTAGATGCTCTTGGATAGCCACATAAATCATTATATTCTAAGATAAGCAATCACAACCTGCCTTTTTATCTTGCTTTCCTATTCAGGTAAGGAACTCCACGACAATGCTGAATTTAGGTGGCAGCAGCAGATAATGTGGCTCATTCTTGATTTTAAAAGGAAGTGCCTCAATTTTTCTTCAACACATTATGCTTTCTGTAAGTCCTTGGTACAAATACTAGGGTTGAGGAATCCTGCTTTATAAATCTAGCTTACCAATAGCATTATGTAGAACAAGGGCTGGCCAGAGAGCTCAGCAGACTAAAGCACCTGCTTAAGCAGACTCAGGGACTGGAGCTCGATCCCCAGTGTGCAGTGCTGGCCCTGCCCTTGGAACCCGCTATCAGCCCCTGAGACTGGGCATGGTGATGCGTACCCATAATTCCAGTGCTTGGGAGGCCAAAAACAAAGGAATCACTACCAGTCTGATGTGTGTAGTGAGATCCTATAGACCCTGTACTAAATACATTAAAAAATAAAAATAAATATAAAAATTTGCCAATTTTGTTCTGATTCAATTGAGATCATTGCTTTTTTTTCTTTTAATTTATAAATATTTAGGATTGAGCTAACAGATTTCAATATGGAAATAATCTTTGTGCTAATAAATAGGCACAATAAATAAACACAACTAGTCATATGTATGATTAGTGAATATTGATGGATTTGGTAATTCAAAGATCATTCATCAATAATATCTGCACAAGATCTTTTTTCAAGCTTTTTATTTTTATCTTTTCTAAGTCCTTGGTAAACAGTATATAGATAGCCAGAGTAGGTAAGAGTACAGTTATTTGTTCATTTTACCCAATCTACAAATTCTTCCATTTTAACTGGAGATTTTAGTTCATTCGCCTTTAGTTCATTCGCCTTTAATTGGATTTCTCACATATTTTAATTTGTATCTACCATCTTATCTTCTTTTCACTCTACTTCTCATTTACTAGTTTTCAAGCTTTTCTTTTTTCTGTCCTCTTTGAATTTTCAAGGTCTCTCTTTCACTCATTTTTTCATATTTGGTTATAATTCATTAATATTATTTCTGGTTTTTTTACAAGTTAACCCTGAAATTTTTTGCACCCATAATTAATAAGGTTAAATAGTACTTTCTCTCCTCCCCAACAATACAAAGACTTCACCAGATTTCAACTTAATCATCCTCCTATCTTATATAATAGCCGCCAGTATCATTATTTTACCTTAATTTTTCATCATCTAACAAGTCAACTATTATAAATTATTTTTTAGTCAATGTTCAAATATATCTTCTCACTTTTCTTTACCTAGCTTGTTTTTTCAATAGCTTTTCATCTCTCTGAGTTCATTCTTCTTCTTCTCTTTAGAATCACACATCTTAGGGGATTGGGGACAGAGCTCAGTGGCCTAAACAACTGCCTGCCAAGTGTAAGGTTGCAAGTTCGACCCCAGATCTCCAAAAAGAACAAGAAGACAGCATCTTTCCGAGGTTCCTGCAGTGAAGGCTTTCATGCTAACTTCAGTCAGATGCAGGCCTTTCTCTTGATCCTCCTCAGCAGTCGACTGGGCCCACTTCCTGTTCCAGTGCTCCCTTCATCTCTCTGAGAACACTTCTACTTGCTCTGCTCTCCTTGCACCTGGTCTGCTAGCTGCCTTCCTCAGGTGCGATCACCTGCATGGTGGACCAAGGAGATGGAGGCCCCAGGGCTCCCCCACCCAGCCATTAGCACCGGCACCGCTAGTGTCTGCTCTATAGCGGCACCAAGCAGATGGTGACTCCCAGTGAAGGTCCGTGGCAAGACTCAGCACTGCCACATCACCCATATGCCCTGCAGCCTCCACGTGGCTCTGTGACTGCTGCTGGGTTCTGGGTTCCCTCAGGAGAGATATCTTTTTCTGAGAAAGCTTGGACTTATGTATCAATTGTACTGTCATTTGGGGTGGTTTCTTTTTAGAGCAAAAGTCGGTCAAAATGGTCTTGTTTGATGGTCTTTTTTCCAGCTGCTCCCTTTTTATCAACCAAACCTCATTTTAGGATGATTTAGAAGAGCATATGTTTCTTGTATTTGTTCAGTCAGTGTCCTAATCAGGTCCTGGTCAGCTTTGTTACCCAGTCCCAACTCACATCATGGCTCTCCACCAATCCACAGCTAGCTCCTAACACTCTCATAACACAGAGCTTCAAGAGTTGTGGGGCTACCTGTCCCACACAGGGTGCCCTAGCCCATGCTACTACACACACACACACACACACACACACACACACATACACACACATACACACAGAATCCCAACACCGGCTTACAGCCAGATCCTTCCACAGGCTCTACACAGTGCCTGCACCATGCACAAGCCCACACACACATACTGCATATCTGCTCCAACACACAGTCTCACATATGTCCACCTTGGCCAAAGGCAAGGACCCTGGAGCCAACCCTCCCAATCATTTTCAAAGCTGGAGGATAGACTTCCTGCTTTGCCTCTGAGGTCAAGAGCATTAGACATTTACTGGTGACTTTAAAAGACTTTTACTACAGACACTATGGTGTCATCTTTCTGATACCTGGAGCTGGAGGTTTCTGACCTTAGGCACAGGAAGCCCAAGTTGGATTGGTTCCCTTGAAGGCTCCTCCTCAGAGACTCAGGGTTCAGCACTAAACCTGGGTGAATGGCACTCACACTGCTATCAACACCGCCACTATTGCCTTCATGGAGATCTGCACCCCCAGCAGCAACTTCATCAGTGACCACGGTTCTTCCTCCTCCTCCCTTTCCCTGTGCCTTTCCACCTGTTCCTGCTACCATCAGGTGATCTTCAAAAACTGCAGCTACTTACTACTTGCTGTGAGGTGTAAGCTTTGCAATTTTTTTCTTGTCCTGCACAAGACCTTGGACTATTGTGGCCCATTCAACTGTAACAAGCTTAAATATCACATGGTTTCTCTTATGCGAGACATTCATAATAGAACAAAAGCAAAAATAGATTAAGTAGGACATAGGAAACTTTTTCAAATGGACAGGGGAATAAGAAATGGTGAGAGAGGAAGGGCTGGGGAAATAAAAGAACCAAGATATATTGTGCACATAAAAATTCCACACAATAAATGCAATCATTATATACTGCAAATATGTATTAATAATTTTTTAAAAATCTTTTGATATAGCTCAGCAGCATAAGCACATGCCTTGCAAACACAATGCCCAGTACCACCAAAAAAAAAAAAAAAAAAAAATCTCAAGTTTAAATAAATAAGTATCTTTGGAGACTGGTTCACAGCAGGAGCTTGGAGATGTCACCCAGAGAAGCCCTCGAATTTGGTGAGCTGAGTTTGGTAGGAGATCCTGGTCAGAGAAGACCAGAATGTTGACAAAAATGCAGACAGGAAAGACCAGGCTTAGGAGGTTAGGAGATTTCAGCTGGAAACAAGGACTCCACAAGCAACTGGGCTAGACACTGTGTGTTGTGCTCTGGCAGAAAGTTTGTCTGCATTTTGCTCATCTCCCAAGGCTATGGGGCACATGAGCAGTCACCTAATTAATCTGGTAAAGAAAACTTTAAGGCAGCCCAAAGTCTAGGCTATGGCACTAGGGAAAGAGAAGGGACACCAATCCTAACTCCCACTCCACACGCACTGGCTGTGTGACGTCAGACAAATCTGCTCTCTGTGATCTTGGTCAAGCCACTTAAAAAGCCTTAAATTTCCAAGAATAGAAGTAGCATCTGCTTAGAAGTTTGTTTTCCAAACTAAAGAAAGTGAGATGTATTAACATTGGCCAGAATGCCACACTACCAGCCCTCGGTGACATCAAGCCACTGGGACTTTTAGCTTAAGAATTAATGTGCTTCCTGGCATGGTTCTACAGCAGGGGACTGGATTATAGCCTGGCCCAGAGGTGAGCGCCGGCACAGAGCAGGAGATTGATGGGATCAAATGGAGCCTTAGGCCCACAGAAAGGGATGGAGCCGCGCTACCTCCACCACCACCACCACTGAAGCCTATGCCGTCCTGAGCACTGTGCCTGCTGCTCATGCTGCAGGAGCTGAGGCTCTGGACATCTGTTCCAGGGAGTGCAGCAAAGCAGAAGTTGCATCCAGGACTGCTGGCCAGCACATACTGCTGCTCCACTGCCCCCCAAGACCCATTCCTAAACTGGAGGATGGGTGCCCGCACACTTGCTGGGAGCCCAGTTTGGAGACCATGGAGCAGTTGTGTTTCTCTGCCTCTGCCCTGCTATGAAGTCACTGCTGGCCTTCTGCCCCAGGTGGTAACTTCCAAGCTATGAATCTGTGCATAAAGGAAGCGGGTGGAAGAGATACCCAGAGAGAGGCGTGTGCCTGGAGGGCAAATCCTGCTGCAAGGCGGGTGTCCCCAAAGCCCATGCAGGTTTCCCACTGGACCCTCTGCTATCTGTTGCTGAGCTCTGAGCTCTGGGCTTAATGAACTACCTCCTGTGGAGGTAAGGGTGTGGTGTGGGCCAAGCTCCAGGACACTGTGTGGTCAGGAAAACCCATTGTCCCCCTCTCACAGGGACCAACAATCTCCTTGAATCCATGAAACTTTTAAGAAGTCAGAGGGAGAAGAGACTAAGTTAAGCCCCCACCAGAAGAGGGTAGGAGAAAGGCCCGCGTTGGGTGTAGGAGACACAGAAAGAGACATAGCTAGCAAGCGCGCTCTGTGGTGCTCTGTCCCCGCCGCCTTGCCCTGTGCGCAGCCCACCGCGTCCCCGCCAGGGCGGCAAACTGGAAACAGCTGCGGAGGTTTTGGGTTTCCGCCCAGCCTCCCCCTGGCCCCTGGCTAGGCCCACCCGAGCAGTTCCCCTTAATCCTGCTCTCTCGGGGAGCTGCGCTGTGGAAATCCTCAGCCTGGCTCCGGCTCCGAGAGGTCGGCGGAGGCTGGCGGCATCAGATGCGGGGCAAAAGCTCCCGACCCCTGCCTGGCCCTATGCTCTGCAGGCAGCCCTGACCTCTGAAGCTGCTCTAGGATGCAAAAAGGGTCCCACTCAGGCCTCTGTGAGGCTGCTCACGCACTGCAGATGTTCCCAGAGCCCTCACTGGTGGCATTCTGGATCTTTCTGAAGCTCTCTCTTGCAGCCTGGGTCTGAGGTCTGACCCCTAGTTAAGGCCTCCGGACCTAAAGCTAGGGTCCTTCCTTAGGAGGTTCAGACATCACCTCTGTTCATCAGGCATTGCCTGCACGCCTAGCTCCAGGCCTCTAGAGCTTGGAGAAAACAGCCCTCACTGGCCCCTCGCTGTTAGAAAGTGTCCACACTAATCCTTCCCCAGAAGGGCCAAGAAGCTTGTTCAAGGTCACTAAGCAGCAGGACCATATTTCCTGCTCTCTAGTCAAGGTTATATTTTGTTTCCTGTTCTGAGTTCTCAGCTTTCTCTTCCACCCAAAGGGCCCATTGGAATGAAGCTCTGCCCCACCAATGCTCACAGGCTGAGCCTTCTGGGAAAGCTGCTCTCTGGGCAAGGTTTTCCTGGGCCCCTTTGGGCTCAGCCTCATGTGGGATGCAGCAGCCAGGGCCTGGCATTATCCTGGACTGGACATCCCCACCTGAGGAGGGAGGAGGCCTTCTCTGTTGGTCCCTGCTACCCCACTGCCAACTTCCTCCACTTTCCTGCCACCCACCACTAATGAGCAGACCAACTGGTGGGGGACTCAGGTCACCAGAAAGCATGTCCATCCATTCAGACCTCCCTGCCTGCTCCTGCCTGTGCACATACCTGAGACTCACCAGCACCTAACTGTGATTGTACATACATGCACACTCACCTTTGCTCACAGCCTTGCTCCCACATGTTCCTGAACATGTACAATCACTGCCATGCAGTTCACACTCATGTACACATGGATCCACACACCATCACTCACACTGGTAGGAAAAAAAAAAAAAACTTTGGTACCCAGCAGAAGGGCCTAACAAATGCAGTCTAGAGAAAGTTTACAGTTCAGATCCCCTTACTGTGAAAGCTGGGCAGGGCTCTTGGGCCATCTCTTTCTCTTCCATCATTTTTAGGTGGCATAACAGAGGACTAGAATTCGCACTTGCTTCCCTGAAGCCACAGCAAGGAGTTCAAGACAGCTCCTGCTTCCAGAGCTGCTTCTCTGCTGTTGCCCACATTGACCCATCCCAGGGAGTTCCTGGGATGCCCTGTCCCTTCTGGGGCTGCAACACAGGCATGGGCCTGGGTGTAACCACACACACATATAAACATATACACAACCCTGGTGGCTGCCACCTGCAGAGGACAAAGGCCTGGATCGCTGTCTTAGATGCCTGTTACCAATGTGGAGGAGGCTCTGGAACCTTAACCTACTAACTCCTGTTATGGTTTGTGTCTAGTTGTCTGCCCCAAAGCCTCATGCAGTCATGGGGTAGATTAATGCATGATCCAGTGCTGGGGTTATGGGTGCCTGGGGCAGATAGCCTAAATGCAATGTAAGGGAGGCAGACTTGCTCTCCGGAGCCATTGTTGCCACTGCTCCTCCATTTTGCCTTCTGCTCTTCACCACCACCGTGAAAGGTTCTGGGCCCTGTGCCACTCTGCCTTGGAGCCAGCTGAGTGTGGACTGAAACCTCCACCAACTGTGAGCTAAGTACCTTTCCCTCCTTAGTTTTGAGTGTCAGGTATTTGTCCCAGCAATGAGAAAAGAGTAACTGAAATACCTCCCAAGGGACTGTGATTGAATTTTGCTTTAATCTAAGTATGTCCTTGTGCTATAGCTCATAGGACATTAATAAACACCTCTCCCAGGAGATCAAGAGGCACAGGACCTTGCCAAGGTTCTTAACCTCCACCACTTGGCAGGGTGGGTCCAAGGATAGATGGGATGGAGTAGCCTCAGGCCTCTCACAGGCACACAGCCCATCTCCACTTCTGCTTTCCCAGTGGGGCCCTACTAGTCCCCACCACCAGGAGGGACAGCTAGACACAGATATACTACTCTCATCAGAAACTGGCAAACTGTGCACAGAGGCTCCTTGCTACTGCTGCTCCTGTTGCTGAGATTTCATAGCAATAGATTTTTCTCCATTTTCTTTATCTCTCTGTCTTGACATTTAAGGTTGCCAGCAATGCTAGAAGAAAGAGATCATTTAGGAAGGGGCATCAAATTCACAGTGTTCAAGGGCTGTGGAGGGGCCACACCAAATGCTGCAACTGGCATATATTACATACAGCCTTTTGTTGTAAAATTAATAGAAGATCCTGCAAAGTATAATGTAGCAGACTATTATAAGGTGAGTAACCTTAAAAAATAGGCCATCCCACAAGTCCCTCCTGAGCCTCACTCCTATCACAAGTCTCATCCCTCCCTAAAAGCAACAACAAATCATACCTCTTATAATTATTTTCTTGATTTTCTTTATGATTTTATTACCCAAATGCATAGCCCTTGGTATCATTATTGAGCTGCATCAATTTCTACATTTGATATACATTTCTTGATCTCTTTCAATCTCCAGCTTTCCCTTCTCCCCCTCATTTTTCCTGACAACTTATTAACAGAAGAACCTAGATCTTTGACTTAGAGATTTTCTACAGTATGGGTGTTGCTGATAGCCTATTTTTGATGCCATTTTCCATGAGTATCTGTCTTGATTTCCCCTCTATATTAGTCACTTTTCTACTACTGAGGTATCATCCTCAACACCTTAAAGGACAAGAGATTTATTTTGGTTCATGGTTATAGCTGATGATTTGTTAGCCCTAAAGCAAAACAGCATGGCAGAGGGGTAAGCAGATGAAAAGTTTCTTAAATCATAGTGGCCAGGAAACAGAAAATGAAGGAAAAAGGGAGGAAGGGAGAAATAACCTGCCTCTAACCAGGCCCTACCTCCTAATGGCAAGTCAGCTATAGTGCCTATGTAATCCAGTCACCTTCCAAACACAAGAGGCTTTTGGGGTCATTTCAAGTCCAAACTATAACATTCTGTCCCTCGCCCCCAATAGGCTTCTGTACATCTCTACACAGTTACCGGTTTAAACAGTCCCAGCATAGCTGAGAAGTCCAAGTTCAAAGTCTCCTCTGAGACTCAGGGCAAACTCTTAGCTATGAGTTTCTGTAAAAATCAAAAATAAAGTTAAAAGGGATAGCCAGATAGCTCAGCAAATTAAAGCACCAGCTTAGACAGATGCAGGGGTCAGAGGTTCAATCCCTGGTCTGCCATGCTGGCCCTGCCCTCAGAGTATACTGAGATAGTCATTGAGACTGGGCATGGTGGCGTGTTCCTATAATTCCAGCACTTGGGAACTGAAAACAAGAGAATCGCTACTTGTCTGATCAGTGTAGTGAGAGCCTATAAACCCTTAGACCCTGCACTAAATATAAATAAATAAATAAATAAATAAAATAAAGTTAAACACTGCTATCATACAATAGTACAGGGGTAAAGATTCCCATTTCAAAATGGAGAAACAGAATAGCAAGGAATAGTGGCAAAGCAAGACTGAAACCCAGCAGGGCAAACATTAAATAATCCTGTAGCACTATTTCCAGCATTAGAGCCAAGTTGTGTCCATAAGTGAACTCCAAGGGGCTTTGATGGCTCCACCTCAACAACACTGCAAGTTTAGACCACATGACCACATGACTTCTCTCTTGGCATGGCTTTCCTCATTGCCTGTACCTTACCTCATGTTCCATGTCCTTGACTTCTCCAACTTTCTAGAATCTCTGCTGCACTTTCAACTCCACACACTGCCCTCTTAGGGACACACTAGCTGGCCTCCCAAGCCTTCTTCTGAAATGTGGGTGGAGGGCCTCAACCCCACACCTCCCAACCCCCAAGTGGACAATGCCAACGTCCCCCTTCATGCATTAGCCTGACCCTCTTGCATCATAGCTTCAGAGGACTCTGGGTGCCTAATGAATACTGGGGAGCTACTCCCTAGTGACCCTTCTCAAACAGGTGATAGAGGGGCTTTCTTCTCAAATAAAGCTTTATAACTTCACACCACTGAGCCAATCAAGAATGGAGTCTTGTTGATTCTTGACCTGCCATCAAGGTATTTTTCTTATTGTCTTGAACCAAAGCATTTGGCTTCTTTTTAATGCTAATCTTTTCAGCAACTATGCTTTACTTTGGTTCAGATTTACAAACCCCATCTTTACAGGGACTTCCTTTCTGACCACAAGCAAAAGTTTTCAGATTATTCATCTCTGTTTTTTGATTCTGATTATCATGATAAATATGAGTAGAACCAGCCAGCACCATGCGTGCCACAGCCTGAATATTGGACTTCTTTGAAACTGTCTTCACCAAGTTAATCTACCACCATTTATTGCAGTCTACTGCAGTTTCAGAACATGAGCAAAATGAAGACAAATTCTGTTCCAGTGCATAGCACACAAGTCCAACAGCCAATGGAGTCCTTGTTCCCACCTGAATCCTCTTAAGTCCAGCCTTTGCCTTCTGCATTTTTATATGCACTCTAGTTTCCTGATCTCCGACTAGAATCTTCCATCATACTTGTCTACAGTATTCTAGGGTTTGTCCAACAAGCATCTCCAAAACTTTCTAAGCTCCTCCTATGAAATAGTTCCAAGGGCTTCTAAACCACCTTGGTCAAGTATATTCATGTCAAGGAGCCCATTCTTGATACCAAAACCTGTCTTAGTCACTCTTGCTACCAGGCACAATGCCTGACACATCTTAAAGCAGGAGAGCCTTCTTTTAGCTCATAGTTTCAGTTCATGTTCAACTGACTCCAAAGCAGAAATGGGGTGGCAGAGGGGCATAGCTGAGGAAACACTGCTTATGTCCCAGTGGCTAGGAGGTGAAGAGAAGTGGCAGGAAAGAAGATATACTCTTCCAGGTCATGCCTCCTGTGACTTGCCCCTAGACAGTCCCCAACTCCAAATAGTAAGTCAGCTATAGTTCCCATAGCCCAGTCACCTTATAAAAACATGAGAGGTTCTGGAGCCATTTTAGGTCCAAACCACTACACCTTCCAAGAAGTAGCTGAACATGTAAGTAGATCAAACCCCTTTGCCAAGACAATTATGCGGGCTATACTCTTCCATCAGAAAGACATCGTGTCTGCCCACATGTGCTTTTGGGATTGTCAGTAGCTAGTGACACTCAAGGGTAAGACTTATTCCTTTGCTGGATATTGAAAAGTGGCAGGGAATACCAAATTCTTTTTTTTTTTTTTTTCATTCATTAGTTGGAATACTGTTTTAGTGACTGATTCTTGATGCTTTAATTTTCATCATTGAAGGACATGGTTTGAGGTCTAGGAGGAAGAAGAAGATGTCAGGGTTGGGGGAGTGGTGACGATGTGACATATTTAATTTTCTAAGTCCCTTAGCAGCTTAGGATGTAACTCCTGAAAGTACCTCAGAGTTGAGTCCACTTCAGCTACCCATTCAGAACAAGACGCCCCTCTGCAGTCTACACCACTGACTACCCAGCCTCTACTTGCACCCTACATTTCACTATGTCAAACCACTCACTCCATTCTTGGCAATATATGACTGGGGAGGGTCCATTGTCATGCTATAGAGCCATTTCCTTGGGGCTTCCCCTGGGGACCCCAAAGAGAAGGTCTCTCACTTGTCCAGAGACAGCCTCCCCAAAGTCTTCCCAGCTGTTTCTCTCTCTCTCATCCTCCCCTTCTGAGTGCAGTTTCACATAAACTCCATAGCTGTAGAGCTGTGGCTGATATTTGCTCAAAATCCCACAGCAGGCTTATCTATAATTTTCCATAGGCAGACAATCTTTTGGAGGCGACCAGGCCCAAATGTCAAGTTCTAATGCTTCGGCTCGCATCCCAGTCTCACCGCAGCCCATACTGACCACGGTGAATGAAAGCGGCTGGGTGGGTCTCCCACACGCAAATTCCTTCCACATCTGTACCAAGACTCCACATTTCACACACACCCAGATGTAGGACGGAGAGATGGATGAGGTAGCTAGATACCCTCTTCTCTGGTGCTTTGGGAGAACTGGACAAAATGAATCAAAAATAAAATCAACACAACACAAAAAATATGGCTCGAATCATGATTGTAAGTGGATTTTGAGATGGAGTTTTGACATCATCATCTTCCTTCTTTTTTAGAAACCTCTAAGAAGCCCCGTGGCTGTTAATACCCCCTTTCACCCAGACTGCAGCACAGAGCATCCCTCCCTTCACCCCACCCCCTTATTCACCAAGTCCATCCACCAGGCCTCAGCAATGTGTCTGCACAAGTGCTCTGCACTTTCCCGTTCGCCCTATACCAGGTGTCCCAGCACCTGGATTGTTCTGCTTGTCATTGTCAAGTCCTGTTCACAGGTCCATCCCTAGGCTCCACGGCTCTGTTTTCAGGCCCCCCTCCCAAACACCTGTCCTGGATTCCGAGCCTCTTCAAAAGCATCTCTGTTCACCCCAGATTCTCAGGCTGTTTTTGTTGGATAAATGAGTGGACTCATTAATAGTGAAAACATTTCACTATGCTAGGCACTGAAGACCAACTAACAAAAGAAATAAATAAAATCCCTTCTTACACTTAACCAAGTCAGAAATGAATGAAACAAGTAAGTAAATTAGGTAGTGTATTGGCCAGATGCATGGGAAAAGTTCAAACGAGGGAAAGGCTCTTCTTGTGGTGGACTAAAATGCAGGACCTTACTAGTACTGTGACATTTGAGAAAAAGAAAGAGGTTAGAAAGTAGCCCTGTGCAGGGGTCTTGGGAAGTGGATGCATGGGAAAATGAGAAGTGAGGGAACAGAAATCACTGAACACAGTGAGAAATGAATGAGAAACTCACTGAACAAATGAGTGAAAAGGTGGGTGCTGCCTCACTGGCTCATCGCAATGGACTGCAGCGCATCACACTGGTCAAACTGCACTAACTGGAAATAAACTAGCAGCTATTTCAATCACTTCCCAGGACCCACACGGGCCTTGAAAATGGTCCTGTCTGGGCTTTGACCTGGTGAAGTGGCTCTGTATGGGTAATACCTAAATGCCCCCTTACAGCCTCATGGGGGAGGTGCAATCATGGGGGTGGGGCTTTTGGAAGAAGACTGGACAATAGGGGTGCGATGCTCCCCATATAAATGTGATGGCAGGAGGTGGAGTTTGGTTAGAAGAGGGGATTTTGGAGGTGAGGCCTGGGAGGGCTTAGCTCCCTTCCCAGCGTCCCTTCATGCTCTTTGCTCTCTGCTCCAAGCCGCAGACTGCTTCTCCTTTCCCATGCCCCTGTGCCATGTTGTCCTGCCATAGGCCAGCAGACTAGGAAGCTAAGCCTCTACAAACTTGGAGCCAACATAAACCTCTTCTCCTCAGAATTGTGAGTGTCAGGTATTGTTTCTCAGCAACAAGAAGGTGACGTACACAGGCTCCAGGGGTTACCTTCTTCCATGGGTGTCCTCCTCCCAGGGCTCTGAAGGCTGCACTTAGCTTCCCCATAGCCACCAGTCTGGGCAAAGCCACACAGTGAGAACACTAGATGTCTGAGGGTGGAGTTTGAAGCATGTCATAGACCAGGGCGGCCTTGTTTCGGCTGGCTCCAGCCCTATTTGTACCCTCCTTGAGAGGTACAGGAAGGCTTGTGTGCCTGACAACCATGCTCTGATAA
The DNA here is from genome assembly GCA_004027025.1 of Myocastor coypus. Classification (NCBI taxonomy): domain Eukaryota; kingdom Metazoa; phylum Chordata; class Mammalia; order Rodentia; family Myocastoridae; genus Myocastor; species Myocastor coypus. The sequence continues at coordinate 22,007 of PVJA010017113.1, read as the reverse complement.
AAACTGTGTGCCTAGAAAAGGAAGGTGTGATGATGATGGTGTCTTCAGGTACCAGGAGCCCAAGATACAGTGTCTGTAGGTAGGGCTCCCAATCCAGTGCCTAATCCCTAAGGAGCAGGAGACCAGGTGGGGATTCTGTCTCTGTTCATCCCTGCATAGACTTCATGGGCCAGAAACAGCAAGGGAAGCTCCAGGTTGCAGGAGGAGCAGCAATGTGAGGACAGGATCCAAGGCCCAGAACAAGCCTGAGGGGCTAGAGGACACCAGGCTCAACACCAGCTCTATATGAACAAGTTCAGGAGGCAAAACAGCAAAGAACTCAAAAGCTGGACCTGTGTTGGCAGGCAAACCCAGGTTCATACCCAAGGTCTGTAGCTGTGAGTCAGCCCCTTAACCTCTTGGAGCCTAAATCTTCTCTAAATGGGCACAATCAGAATATCCCTGCTTCTATAATGGCACTGTGTACATTACCAGCACACAGTAAAGAATAGAGGATACTCATCATCATTAATATATCCTAACATGTTGTTTATATTACAATAGCAAAATATTAATATGCTATGATAAAATAATACACTATCTTTTTGTGGTGGTACTGGGGACTCAACTCAGGGCCTTTGCACTGAGCCATATCCCTAGCTCTTTTTTTTTTTTTTTTTTTTTTTTTTTTTTTTTTTTTTTTTTTTTTTTTTTTTTTTTTTTTTTTCTTTTTTTCAGTCAGGGTCTCACTAAATCACTAAGTTGCCCAGGTTGGGCTTGGACTTGCAATCTGCCTGCCTCAAGCCCCCTGGAGTGATATTCTTTACCTCATATTGTTAAGTGTTATAAGCAAGAACTGATAGGATCCATCAAAAAATGGCTAATGTAAGCTCAGGCTATTTAATAGAAGTGAAGGGTTTCAACAGTGAAGAAGAGCAGGTTGGCAAGGTGCCCCCTTGTGGCCTGTCATGTCCGGGGGCCTGCCCTTGGACAGGACAGGGATGGATGGATGGACACAGGGGAGAGGGGGGAAGCCCAGGTATGAAGAGTTATATAAATCCCACGTGGAAGATGAGTACAGCTCAGCCTGCTAGAAAGGAAGCTGCAGCCACCCTGATCCTGTCACAAGCACACTGCAAGGCGGAGACGAGACCCAGAGGGAAACGGAAAGATACATGAAGGTGGGTTGCAGCACTGTCTTTCCTTCACATTAACAAACCCCTCTCCATAGACCTACTTTATAAGGATGTTGTTCCACATTGCTAGATCTGTATGAGAAGAGCCTTAGATAAGCTGTGCTATACTAAGACAGGGTCTTCCTGGGAGAGAAGCTGGGTTCCATCAGTCCCTGGCCCTGTCCTGACCTGATTCATGCCACATCTGCCCTCAATTGGAATCAGCCTTACAAACACGATCTATCCATCCATTCAGGCATTATCCATTCATTCCTCTCCTGCTATGGCTGGTGCCAGGGACACCAAAAACATGAACTCTGCCTTTCAGAGCTGACAGTGGTTCTCAAACTGTATGTGCATTACTAGAATAGGAACAACTGGATAGCAATTTGCAGAACAATCAAGTTGAACCCCTACCTCATACCATATGTAAAAACTGACTCAAAATAGATGTTATACTTAAATATAACGGCCAAAATAGTAAAACTTTTGGGAGACCTGGGTGTGGAGGCTGAGGTAGGAGGACTGCTCCCAGATGGAGGCTGACCCAGGCTACAGAGTGAGTTCAAGGCCAGCCTGAACTACGTAACAAGACCCTGTCTCAAAAATATTAAAAACCTCTTGGAGAAAAAACATAATTCTCTAAGACTTTGAATTGAATAACAGATCCTGAGGTATGGCCCAAAGCACAGAAAAAGAAAATCATGTATAAAACACACTTTATCAAAGTTTAGAACATTTGTGATTCCAAAGATGCTATCAAAGAAGTGAAAAGACAATCTACAGAATGAAAAATTATATCAATATCATATAAGAACATTATATCTAGAACCAACAAAGAACTCTGAAAATTCACTAAATGAAAAAGTAAAACAGGGACAGTAAGATAGCTCAGTGGACTAAGCATCTACTTCGGCAAATGCAGGGACTGGGATTCAATCCCGGGCAGCACACACCATGCCTTTCCTTACCCCAGGTGCACTGAGCCAGCCACTGAGACCAATTGTGGTGGCACATGCCTGTAATCCCAGTGCTGAGGAGGCTGAAAACAGGATGATTATTATGAGTCCAAGCTGTGTAGTGAGACCCTGGTACCACATATGCAAAAGAGTGAAAAAGAAAAAGAGTAAAAACACTTACAAAATGACTAAGGATATTAAAAGATACTTCCCCAAATAGGTAATAAAAGTGACCCACCCAAAAGCACTTAGTGCTCCACAGCATTGGTCATTAGGGAAACACAAATAAAATCTATATAAGATACTACTTCATATTCAGTAGAATGGTTCTAAGTGCAAAGTCTATAATAAGAAGGCTATGAAATCAGAACTCTCACGTGCTGCTGAGGAGAATTAAAATGGTAGGCCAGTTTGAGGAAAACAAGTAGCTGATATTTCCTCAAAAAGTTAAACATAGCACTACTATTTGACCCAGCAGTTCTGCTCCTAAGCATATATCCAAGACAACAGAAAGCATGCCCACACAAAAACACATGTATGGATGGATAGCAGCATTATTCATAATAGCCAACAGTGGAAAAAAACCAAATCTATTAGTAAATGATAGATAAGCAAACTGCTACTTTTCAGCCATAAAAAGAAATAAAGTATCGAGACCTGCTACCACATAGATGAGCCTTGAGCTTTAAAACTCCTATGTGAGAGATGGTAGTAGCAAAAGAACGGGTATTGTAGGATTTCATTTGCAGGAAATGTCCATGGCAAGAAAGCTATAGCAAGAGAAAGTGAATTCATGGCTGCTTGGGAGGAGCTGCAGGGACTGAGGGTAAGGCTGAAAGAGTGGGCCCCTGAGAGATAAGGGACTGCTCTCAGATTGTCAGCAGTAACAGATGTGCAACTCTGGATGTATTACAGCCATTAAGTTGCCCTGCTTACATAGGTGAATTGATAGTATGTGAATTATGTGGATAGTATATGGGTAGTATGCTTCTGTGTCATCAAAAGAAAAGAGAGAAAGGAGGGATGGAGGGACAGAGGGAGAGTGGGGAACCATTTGAGGGACAATTGGAAATGTCACCACCGGACCACAGGCCATAGTTCCAGAGTTAAAGGCACCATGAGAGTAGAGTCCATAGTTCTTAAGGCTCCCAGGAAGTCCCCATGTATACCCCAGACTGAGAACCACTGCTCTGGAGGAGCTAGTGACTCCTAGTTCCTGAAAATCTCTGAGCAAACTTAAGGTTTCCATCTTTTGCCACTGGCTTCACAGGCCTAAGGTGTCATAATTAGAGGCCCATAGAGTGTTTTTTCCTAGAAATTCATAGCAAATGTATTTGGTGTTGAAAATCCTGATCTGAATATGCATGAAGTTTCTTAGGACCTTCACTAACCCCATGCAGTACCCATATTCATGCCTTCCACTGCAGAAATCACTTTGCTCACAGGCTGTTCTCCTTACCTGGCTGCAGGTCTCTTTTATAAAGTATGGAATTAGGACATCACTTTGTAAAAACCTAAGAATTTCCGACTTCCAAACACATCTGGCCCTAACATGTCCTATAAGGGACTGTGAAATCATATTTGTTTCCATTTTACAGATAGTGCTAACCAAATCTGAGAGCCTGAACAACCTTCCTTAAGTCCAAGTCCATAACCAGGCCTTAGGCTCTCCTGGCACACAGGAAGACCCTTTGCATGGCACTTGCCCTTCTGTCCCTCCGGCCCAAGAGTCTCTGTGCCCTCTTGCAGTGATGGCAAGCCTCTTAAGAGTTTTCAGTGATAAAAACAGCCCACAGCAGCACGCATGCCACAGCTTCGCCACCACTGCCCCAGTGGCGGATGCCTGCTGCTTCAGACCCACTGGGGGCCAACTCCTTGGCAGCTCCTCACCCACCACACAGGCGGGAACTGGAGCGGGTGCCTGCTTCATCGTTTCTCTGCCAGCCAGCCCTCCTGCCTCTCTCCCAGCTGCAAACGGAAAATCCGAGAAGGTGGTCTGCTTTTTTGGCAGATGTCAGCTCCACCAACCAGGATGGTGCAGCTCATGGGGAAAAACCAGCTGCAGAGCCTGGCAGAGGGGCAATGCTGGGTTGGAACACATTAAGAGTTTGAATTCTGCAACACCAAGACTCATCCAAGATATCGATGAGAAAGATGGCAGCCTGAGGGCCCCCATTCTTTGTACCTGGCAGAGCTTGTTACTGTAATCAATAGCAATAATCACGGTGACTATCTAATGAGTCCCAACTGTGGGTTAGCAGCTGACTTAGCACTTCCCAGACCCTAACATCCCCACAGGGTACAAAGTGCTGGTGTCCCACTTTTCAGAAACTCAGACTCTAAGAGATGGTGTGAACCAGACCCAGCTGACCAGGGCTGGACTGACGCTGAAGAACAGCTCTTTTCCCTACCACAAAATAGGGGTTCAGGTTGGCCAAAATCCTATAAAGAAGCATTACTTTTCTCAAGTTGCGGTTAAACTGTAGAGTAATTTTAATTCAATTTTTTTTCCTGTTCTTTTTTGGATTGAAAATGTCCCCAAATGGTGCAGCCTTTGACAACTTTCTTCTCAAGAAGATCTGATGATGAGTCACCTAGGCCACTTCACAGATTAAGAGATGGAGACCCACAAGGAGCTAGCAGCTGCCCCAGGCCACAAGCCCAGGTCCTCTTGCTCCTGTGTGGCCCTCACACTGAACCCAATTTCCTGAAGTCCCACGGGGGAGGCAGCTTCTCAGAGAAGAAAGCATCGGAGTTGAGAGTTGAAGAAGAAGTGGACTTTAGTCAGGTGGACAAGTGGGGCAAAGCCACCCCAGGCCCAGGGCACAGCAGCTACCATGACCCTGGGGCAGAAAAACTACAGGAAGCTGGAGCAGGCCAGGTGTTGGGGAACAGAGTAGAATCCGGACCCCAAGCCCATGAGGGTGTCAGGACGATCTCCTCACCTCAGTGGCTACAGAGTCACCACCAAAAGGGCCCGACTGGGGGGTATTTTTAAAGGGTTGCTTTTAAGTCACCCACATCTTCCATGAATGCTCACACCAAGAAAAAGGTCCTATCCTGAGCTCCAAAATCCATCCTGCAGCCTCTGCCGTGGAGGACCAGCCAGTGACGTCTCTTGGTCATTAATCTCAGCATGTGCTAATGTTTGATAAATTGCCCAACAGTTGCATTAGCTAATAACTCCCCGAACAAAACCAGAGAGTTCATCTGTTTTTATAAGACGCCCAAGAGCATCCTGGGAACAGGCACGGTGGTCGTGAATAAAAGAGAAACATTCATTTATGGTAATTGGTTTCAGCTCCTCACTTGGCTGGTCCTCCTGACCTAAATGTATCCAGTTGTTCCCTCTGCCTGGCTCTGGTTTGGGGGTCACTCCTAATGGTTTAATTCAACAAAAAATGTCTGCCATTTCCTGTAACCTCTGTCTTGTTTCACCCTCCTCCCTGAACCGTTTTCTCCCAGGCAGCATCTCTGCAAGTCCCTTCTGGAGCCGTTTCCTTCTCAGGGAACAAAGTCAAGATTGTTGACAGAGAAAAAGGGTCTTAACTCCAGGCCAAGCAAAAGAGGTGGGGGAGGGGATAGCGAAGGTAATAATCGTTTGTTTGTCTTCCACCCGGACTTCACAAAGCAGGGCTTGTCCGAGGCTGGTGGTCAGGGACTCTGACACAGAACATGGCCCTGGTGACCAAGGGCAATTTACAGGGAGGGAACGAACACAAATCCTCATTCATGAAGCCGCCATAGAGGAAGTGAGTGGGAGGAACGTGTGTGCCCGGCCAGCCAGACCCTCCCCGGGTCCCTCCCACAGGTCTGAGGCTGGGAAGGCCTGGGCAGAGGCTTCCTGGGTACTGTCACTTTTGGCCAAACCTCAAATCCTACGGGTAGCCCTGCCCTCCCCTCCCTGGCTATCTCGTCCAGTCCTGTGCATGCATGACCTCCCATAGGGAAGCTGCCCTAGAGAGTACAAGAGTGGCCGGTCCCTGGGAGCCAGCTGGGCACTCCTGTCTCTCAGGTGGATTTATGAGCCTCTGCCGGCATCAGGCCTCCCCTACCGAAGAGGAGCCCCGGGGGCGGGGCGGGGCAGGGGCAGGGAGGGGGTCTGGAATACATTGCGACGGCCAGCCGCAGGGACAGCTTGTAAACCTTGTTGGGATGCATCTGGTAGAAAGGCGTTGTATAAATATTAGATCATTATCGGCGTATTGTGTTTCCTTGCTCAGTAGGAGGAGGGGCTGGCAGGCCCCAGATGCCTTTCGTCAAGTAGACAGGGATGGCTTCAAGGAGTCCTGGGAAGGATGCCGCTTGCCCAAAGGTGGGGTGAGGGGGCTGGGGGGATGGCAGAGGTGACCTCGAGTCCAGCTGCCAGTGAGGGCTGTGTCTGCCAGGCTGAAGGCAGAGCTGGAGCAGTGGCCTGGATGGACATGAGGGTGCAGACCAGCAGGAGGCACAAGAGATGTGGGGAAGAGCCACTTCATCTCACTGTGTGACCCTCACCTCTCAGAGGGTCCTTTTCTCCAACCATGTGGCCATGAAGGGCCCTGACCTCACTGTATTTATGGATATCTGGCCAGTGCCACCTTCTGCTGGGCACCAGAGACACAGAAGGAGATGCAGCCTGGCTCAGCAGCTTTGGGGCCTTCCCAGATCAGAAAGTAGGCTCAGGTTTTTGACTTCAGAGCTCCCTCCTGCCTCCTATGTACACCCAGCAGCTGCATGTCCTAGGAGAACCTGTGCACACAAAACCTCAGGAAGACCTGCAGGTGGCAGTCTTCAGAGAATAGGGCCTGGACAGTGCACCAGCAACATCAAAGCCCTATCACACCATCATCACTGCCATCAGCCTTCAGCCCAGCCTGAGTGGGGCCTTCGCCTGTGACTTTCCACAGCCACTTGAGAAGATAGGCCTGATACCCTAGTGAGTCTGGGGTCCAGATTCAGCTCTATGTTCCAGGAACTCATCCTGCTTAAGGTCCCTGTTGTCTTTCCACCTCCAGCCCACGGCATATGTTGCACCCTACCCTGGGTGACTTTCCCCCAGCTGACCAAGGCCCTTCCTTCAGCGCTCAACACCAACGCTTCCCTCTGCCTGAATCTTTCCCTAACTACTTCTGGCAGTCTCAGGCTTGCTCTGTGTGCCCCTGAATATGATAGGATCACACACATACACACACACACAATTTCTGGGATTGAAGTTGCATTTGAAGGTGGATTGCCTAGACTGATCTCCCAGGAGGCAGGGAGTGTTTGATCCTTTTCTGGGTCCCTGGTGCCTAATAAAAGCTCAGAGAAGGAGCATAAAGAGCTTGGGAGGGCGGGGAAGGGAGAGAGGGAGGGAGGGAGGGAAGGAAGGAAGAAAGAAGAAAGGAAGGGAGGAAGGAAGAAAGAAAGGAAGGAAGGAAGTGAGGAAGGAAGGAAGAAAGAGAGAGAGAGAGAGAGAGAGAGAGAGAGAGAGGAAAGAAAGAAAGACCTTGATAGAGCTCCTATCTAGATATCTCCCCCAAAGACTCTCACAGTAATAGGTGGGGTGTTTAGGCAGTGGCTGGATCTAGAGTATGGTCCTGGGATTAATGATGCCATGCTGGGGTTGATTCATGGTGGAATGCTAGGATTACGAGTGGTCCACCCCGGGGGGTGAGTGCCACCTGCCCTAGAGTAGGAAGCCTGGATAAAGTATAAGGGACAGAAAGAGGGCTGCTGCCGTCACTTACTGCTCATTGCTTGCTTCCTTGGGATTTCAGTACTTCTCTGTTTCGCCGCCTTCCCACCTTCTTCCCACCATGAACTCTTTCTCCTCTGTGATGTCCCCTCTGCCACACCACCCCGCCTCAGAGCCAGCCAACTATGGACTGAAACCTGTACAGACTGAACTACACTATGTCCTCTTTTAACTTGGCTATTTTGTCTCAGCAATGAGAAAAGTAACTCAGATAGATATTATTGCCATCATCACCATCACCAATGATGGCTTCTATTTGCTATAAGCAATTATCAACCCATTTCATCTTTCCATACAACCATGAGGCTGGCAGGATCAGTGCCCACTTCACAGTTGGAAACACAAAGGCTTCAAGCGCAATCCATGCAAGGCTATATGGTTAACATGGCTTTCAAAGACAGTCTCTTCTTGCCAGAGACCAGGAGATGGGCAGGAAGATAAGGAGATATAAAAAAAAAATCAGATGTGCCCTGTACAAGTCCCACTGGCCACCTGCAATGAAAGTGGTCATGATGTATCACATACAAGTGCAAAGGAAGAGACCCTCTGGGAAGAAGTCTTGTTGACAGCGTAACTGCTCTGTCCTCTAATGTCAAGGACAGAACCTGTCCCCACTGCCTCTCCACCACCCTCTTCCTCAGAGTCTGGTCCCTACCCACCAGATTGGATCCAGGTAACTCTTAGGAAGCTGTCTGTAGGTACTGATAGGAAAGCTAAAGCCCAGAGAAGTAGCATAACTTGCCCCGAGTGTAACTTGCCCCAAGCCACACACCCAGAATGTGGAAAGACAGCTCCAAACTCATAACCACAGGTAACAGACCTCCTCAGGAGCTGAGTGTGCTCATGTACTGGCCCACACAGAGACACTCATTCCACCACCATGCTATCTGCATCTTTGGTCAGTACCTTGAGCAGCTTCTGTCTCCGAGAAGAATGCAAGGGGGTTCTGTGACTTCTGAGGTTCCAGTGAGTGCATCACTCTGGCAGAGTACATCACTCTGTAAAGCTAGAGTGCCGGCATTAGCACCTTCGTCTCGCAGGTAGTGGAAGTGAGACCCTGGGCAAGCATTTACACATGCCCAGAAGAGACTGCTCAGATGGCAGCAGTGCCTAGCAGAGCAGGCGGGGTGTAGCCCCAGTGCACACAAGGCCAGGTGCACGGTCAGAAGTGCCCAGCGAGTCTTTGACATAGATGATTTCCTGACCAGGGAAGGTCCAGCTCTGTCTTGAATAACTTCAATAACCAAAAGCTCCCCATCTATCAGTACCTCCATGGGGGGATGATTCTGGCTTTATTTTATTCAGAGGAAGCACTTTTATGAAGAAACAGAGAGGAGCACCCACAGATATGGACTGGGCATTACAGAGAGGCCCTGGAAGTGATAAACTTCATCAGCAAAGGCTTTGGTTCACTCCAGATCCCTCCCCGGGGTAAATTTCCCTTTTTGCAATGACAATGGATTTGTACGCAGCACTACACCATTTAAACTCATCCAAATATGTCTAGTCCACCCTGCCACATGGCCAGGGCAAGAGTTACCAGGCAGCTAGGGCAAGACAAGCTCCAAGGGTCCAGCAAAGGTGGGGGCTTTCCCTTCCTGCATGGGCCTCTCAGCCAGAGAGGCCTCTCTGCCCACACACTGCCACAGTGCTGCTACGCAAGCCAGCAAAGCCCCGCCACAGGGTGCTGGCCCCAGAGAACACTATGGACCATGCCAAATGTAGAAGGGGCACCCTGAGCCCCTCAGAATTCCAGGCACTGCTACTCCAGGCTGATCAGCTATTGTAGCTCTCCTGCACCAGCCCCCACCCCTACAGATTTCCCAGAATCAGATCCGTGTGTCACCAGTTCCAGCCCAGTGCTGGGCAAGGTAAGCTCTGGATGTTCACACTGATAACAAAGGATCCATGTCACACCTAGCCAGGGAGAGTCTTGCTCTTCCCTCATCTGGTCCGTGGCTTTTTGGGACCAGACTCTTGATACAGCAGAGCATTCGATGCCTTCTGGGAAGTGCAGAGACCAGAGAGGAGATGGAAACTAGACCCTTTAGCAGAGAGCAGACTGAGGACCAGGGAGGGTCTAAGGGTGCCCTGGGCCCTGGCCTAAGCTCCTTCCTGCCCCACAAAGCATTGCTGTCTAAACAGAGCTGGAAAGCCGTAATGGCTCCTGCTCCTCCTGCCTCCCAGAAAGTGGCAGGTGCAGAGAAAGTACCATAATCCCACGCAGACCCAGGATCAAATCCCTGTGCTGTCACAGAAGTAAGACTTTTAGCCATCCCTAGCCCCTGAGTCTACCCCGTCATTTCTAAGACATGGGCAATCATAGGACCTCATCCACAGTGCAGAGTGAGAGTTCGAGGACAGCACGCATCTGCACAGTCACAGCAGTAGGTGGCATCCTCCATGATTTTAATTTGGGTGTTTTTTTTTTTTTTGGTTTTTGTGGGTTTTTTGGAGGGAGGGGGGATAGTACCGTTGATTGAATACAGGACCTTCACAGTGAGCTAATACCCCAAGGTCTTGCTGTCACTAAGTTGCCCAGGCTAGGTTCAAATTTGCCATCCTCCTGCCTCAACCCTGCAAGACTACTGGGTTTCAGGCACATGGGAGGACCTGACCCCATCAGTTGGTGCACTACCAGAGCTACTGCTTCTTGATGTTATAAAGAAGGGAATAGAGGTCTCACAAAACTATCACCAACAAAAAGGAAAAGAAGCAAACGTCTTCCTGGCATTCTGCAGGGGTAAGATCCTGCAGGGGCCCCCCTCTGCCTCAGTACCACTCCTGGAATTGTGTGAAGCCCCTCGCACCAAAGGGTGTCAGTCTTCGTGGCCCTGCACTGTGTCTGCACCTGCTCCTAGGCCACTCACTCAGTCCTGCAAGCACAGGAGACGCCCTTGGGTGGTATCAACTGTGCCCTGGATCTTGGCTACCCAGTCTCAGGAAGGCAGGGACCACAGCCCACCTACTACAGCCCGACAGGACTGGCACACAGCAGGCACTGGAGAACTGTCCAACCCTGGGTTCCCAGGAGGACATTGGGTAGTCGAAAGAGCATGGGCCTTGGAACACAATGGGCCTGACCTCTGAGACTCTGTGTCCTGTCCTGGAAGACGGGCCTGAGAGAAGAGGTTCACAGGATAGCCTAGCATGGAGATAGTTGGCGTGACCCTTCTTAAACTATGAGGACCTGGTCTCCCCCACATTGCCAGTGACCAAGCAGGGGCCAAAGGTTAGGAGGGTCCAGGGCTTCCCCACAGAGAGCTACCCTAGCCCCTGCCGAACTGGGGCCAAAGAGCCAGGTCCCAGGGTAGTCCTGTCCACTCACAAAGCACAGAATCTACAAAAATGCACAGAGAAAAATACAAGAGGTTTTGCTGAAGCCCAGAAAGGCCTTGAAGCCATTGAAGGAGAAAGGTTTTCTGAACAGGCTCTGCCCACAGAGCCCCTACGGCAGCATGGCACGGCCAAGGCCCACTTCCCATGGCCAGCACACACACGCAGCACCAATGTGGTAGGACTTATACACGGTCCCCACCATAAGAACCAGCCACCTCCCTCCACCAGCCACCCCCTAATTCTTCCAATGTGGCTGAGAGCTAGCAAGCCTGAGAAGGAGGAAGAAAAGGAGGGGTAAGACCACCTCTGCTGACAACTCAGTTAAGCAATGTATGGTCCCTGGGGGGACAGCCCCTGGGAACAGGGGAGCCAGGCAGGGGGCAGCTCAGAGTTGCCCATAATACACTGCAGGCACTAGGGGAGGCGTGAATCCTGTCACTCTGAGTGGCTCTGGGACCACCACAGCTGGCCAGAGCCAGGGAAGGCCTAGGTAAGCCCAGCCAGCCAGTGAAGGCCTGGCCCCTCTGGAGCAGGCCTGAGCCCGAGTGTAATGAGCTTGGTCTTCTAGTCCCTGCCCAGCCCCTGTGTGCTGCCAGGACAGCCAGAGGGCCTTGGTATGGCAGGGCAGCCTAGGCTGGCTAGGTAGGTCTTGGATAGAAAGACGGAGAGGGAGGCCAGGACTCAGAGCTGCCTCCATCTCCTGCTGGCTCACCTGGCAGCTCCCAATGAGTGAGAACTGCTCACTATTCTGAGAAGCCTGGGCCTCGCCTGCTTCTCTCCCTTGGGCTTGCTGTGTAACTCTGGGCTGGGCTCAGCCTCTCTGGATCTTGGCCCTGAGCTGAGAGAGTGAAAAATGCTTCTCTACAGAAAATTACACTAAATGCAAAGAGAAGAAAGCACTGGAGCCAACTGTTTCATTGTTCAAATCCAGATTTCTCATACTGATTCAAGCTCTCCTGGAAAACCAAGAGTAAATCAGGGCTGAGTTGGGGCAGGCTCAACAGATCTCAGAGGACATTTTTTGATGCTCATGTGGCCCTGAGGCCTGGCTGATGCTCAGCACACAGGGCTGAATCAGCCCTTGTCCCTCTGGTTAAGAGCTAGTTATGATTTATTTAAAAATGGGTGGATGAGTGTGACACTAAAGAGACAATTATTATCCAAGAAGACACAGTGATGGGCCACCAGTTTCCACAAGGGAACTTGGAGCCCATGGCAATTGAGCTTCACCTCGGTGGCCTTTTTCTTGGCACTAAGCAGGAGCCCCAGGGGACAGGTAGGTGGATGGAAGCATGGGTGGATGAGTAGAGCAGGCAGACAGGAGGGATGGGGAATGAGGAAGAAAAAGAATGATGAAATGAATGACAGAAGGTGGATGACATGATAAACAGGTAGATAACGGGGTGGATGAATGGGCAACAGAGAAGCGAATACATGGGTACATCGATGAGCAGATAAATCAGTAAAAGGATGGATGGGTGGGTGGCTCAGTGGATGGATGGGTGGGTGGATGGGTGGGGGGGTGGATAGATAGGTAGATGGATAAAGAACAAAGGAATAGTTCATTGGATTGGTTATTGCAAGCATTCTTTCTGCCAACTATTCTAGAAGTAGTTGTCCCTTTACTTGATTTACTAATGCAAATATCTAAGGTTATGACATAGAGAGTGGCTTTTGGGGGACAGGGTTTTTTTTCTTTCAGACAGCTTCACTATATAATCCAGGCTGGCTTTGAACTCACTATGTAGTCCAATTTAGCCTCAAACTTGTGGCAATCTTCTTGCCTGGGCCTCCCACATGCTCGAATGATAGCCATGCACCACCATGCCTGGAGAAGACCAAGCACTATATGACTTATTTAAGGTGATACATATAAAATAATGTTGAGCCGAGAACCAGAATTCAAAGCTTACAATTTCCATCTGTTACTCTTCCTACTCCTTTCTCCTGTTCCTCTCTTCCTTCATATATGTATTTGTGGCAAGAAGAAAGAAAAGGAAAAAAGAGAGGAAAGGATAAGAGGCAGGAAAGGAACCAGCTGTGGCCTCATGGTCAGTGTCTTGGATCCTAGTCCCCGATCATGGACAAGTCATTGCCCTTATCTTCACCTTTTTCCCGATCATAAAAATGAGCTTTGATCACAGACAGAAAATGTGCTTCTAAAGGCACCAACATCTTTACCAATGGGAAAAAGAAAAGAATTGCTTTTCTGTGGCTCCGCATTCACTGAGTCAGGTCCTGACCCCAGATTAAAATGAATCTAAGCACTAGGTTGGACCAGCACCATGGACCCAGAACCCATGTGGAGGTTGCAAGAGTGGGTACAGGGGAGGGAGTGGAGTGGAGACGAATATCCTGGTGTGAGGCCCTGGGCTCAGTCAGGGGCATCGCTGGGGCTCACACAGCTCAGGCCAGTCCTGTAGGCAATGGTTGAGATGTCCCTGGAAACCATCAGCATCATTCTCGTGTGAGCAGTCAGGCAGCCAGAGATTGCTGCATTCAGACACACACAGGAAACCTTAGCCGAACATCAAATGTACTTCAAAAGACCCACATATTATTATCATACGATTTTCTTTTTGGCCGTAAATGTGCCACCTGCACCAGGCAGTACCCCACACTTACACATCGCTACAACCCAACCCCATCTCCAGCTATGCCACAACTTGGGCTCCAGTTCCATGAGGGGGAGACAGGGGAGGGCTGGGGAGATAGCTCCACAGAACAAGGGCTTGCCTGGCAAGTTCAAGGTCGTCAGTTCAAACCCCAGTCCCTCAAAAAACAAACAAAGGAGGAGACAGGGTAGAAGGGAGCCGATTCCACCAGCTCAGCAGCCTGCAGCAGCCTGCGGAGCAGAACCAGGAAAAGTCCACAGCAGCAGAGAAGCGGGCTCTCCTGCAGCAATCACCACTCAGGCTCACCCACGTGGGCACCGAGGGAAGGGGAAGGAAGGGCCAAGGCTGGCGGCCAGGCTCTCCACCCGCGTCTGAGGTCTCGCTCTCTCCATATACTATGGCCCAGGCATGGCCCCACAGTGCACTGGGGATAAAGCAACGTACACCCCTTCAGGCTTCTACTCCAAGAGAGTCCCAGTCCTTATTCTCCCTCTGCTCTTTCTCCTTTCATCAGTGAAGGGGGCATAGTGCTTCCTCAGGCTGCTGTCCCTGGAGGCAGATCCAGTTCAGCCACTGCTACCCTGGCAGGCTCCTACTGCCTATGGAAAGAGGAGGTGCCTGCTGGCCTGTGGGTCCCACTCGAGGATGGTGCTGGCTGCCCTGTGGCGAGGGGCTCAGAGCCACCATCCCCTATCTGCATGGACTTGAAGAGAGCATTTATGAGAGGGACACTGTCCGTCCCAGGGTGGGAGCACCCTTCAGCCCCACCATTCTTTGCCACTTGCAATTGCAAGAGCATCACATCATGGACCCAGAGCAAGAGCCCATGCTAGAACTCAGGCTTGGCCCTTCTTAACTACATAGCCATCATCTCTCTATGCCTCAGTTACTCAGTGTGAAAAATGCAGGAAATAACAGTACTTCTCCTAGACCTAGTGGGCTTGCCAGGTAGCTCAGTTGATTGAAGTGCATGATTCAGCAAAGTCACTCAGGCCCTGGGGAATGGAGTTCAATCCCCACCTCTGCAGGGAGCATGAGGACCACCCTGAAAGCAGCCAGAACCAGGCCAAAAAAAAGTCCTTTTCCTAGACTTGTTGCAAAGATTAACAGCACCTTGGCGATTAAAAGCATATGTCACTATCAGCCATTAATATCAATTATTATTATTATTAATAATTGATTATTAATCAATAATTACTGGCAAGGACGGAGACCAAGGCCTCCAAAGCCTCCAAGAAGCTTCCCTGGAAGGCAGCTGTGCTCACCATTATGTCACCAATGCCACCGCACCCCAAGAAGCATCCCTGCCACTGGCACTGAGTTATGCACCTCCTCTTCATACCTGCAGACTTCTGGACCTCCCTCTAACAAGGCCTCTGTCCTACTGTAGCTACATCCCATTCCTGAGTTCACTTTTCAAAAGAAAAAAACAGAGGCCCACAGACATGAAGTCACTTGCCTCACTGCCCTGATCTTTTATCCATGGTCCACACAACTCCACCAACAGCTCACTGGCTCCTCCCAGTCCCCACCCCCCCCCACCTGGAGACACAGCACCATCTGAGTGAGGTTTGTAAGATGAGGTCCACAGGAGGAGGTACCTGAGGGCAGGTGCTCCCAGCAGGCCCAGCACGGAAAGGCTACCCTCTGCCACTAGGATGAACAAAGAACCTCCTCCAGCAGAGGGGTAAGAGGCAGGCAAGAGCCAAGGATGGAGAGCTAGGCTTTGATGCAGTGCATGGCCTCAAATGCCAGGCCAGGAGGCTCAGACCAGATATCATAGCCACAGGGAAGCCACTGGGTCATTCACAGGAGAATGTAAAATTCACAAATGACTAACAAGACTGTCCACAAGCCAGAGCCCACGCAGAACTAACTACTGTGGCTCATAGTGGTTTGTCCTTCTGGACCACCGTAGCTCTTATACATCCATCTTCCACTAGCGTACAGAGCCCATGGCACAGGGGCTGTGCATGGTGCCCAACCCTGTGTCCCTATGCTTGGCAGAGCATGCACTTGAAAGACAGCTGCCCCAGTAGTTTAATCAAAAGCAAAATACGTGATGCCCACTGCTGGGAACTGTCAGGCAGGCAGTCCTCAGGCCAAGTCTTGATACAGCTTCACTAGGACCGCCCTTGACAAGGCTCATGAGGAAGCCTGAGTCTTAGCTACCTCCTCCTCCAAAACAGGTGTAATAACTCCTTCCTCCCCAAATGAGGGCCCTGGTGGCCTTTCTAGTTCAGAAGAACTCACTAAGTGGCGGCTAAAAGGACAGTATGAAGATTTATGGGCACAAAGCCACAAAACCACTGCCTGGTTCAGACATTAGCAAGGAGAAATAGCGTAAAAGGGTATAATTTTAAATCTGAGAGGCCTGGGTTTTAATTTTTTTTTCTGGTTCTTTCCAAGCTGTGCAGTTTTAGAGAAGTAGATTGACCTCTCTGGCTTCCTCATCTGTTCAGTCTGGGTACAGCCATAATATCAATCTCAAAGACTTGGTGCATGGGCTCAGGGGATGACAAACGCGAAAGTGCTCAGTGTATACAAATGTGGCTGATGATCATCAGGATATAACAGCTCATAAAGGCCGGGTAGAGCTTCCCACTGCAAACAAGTCCGCCTCACCCCATCTGAGGCCAGCACTTTGTTCTCAGGAAGGCCAAGCCGGAGGAGCCAGCTGTGCTGGGGCAGAGGCCAGGGCGAGCACCAAGTGCCTTGCCCCCACCATCTGCACCTCAGGCCAGCCCATCTGTCCACCAGTGGGCACACATGTGGCCTCTTCTGAGGGCACAGGGTCACTGGGGTCAAGCAGGAGAAAATTGGGGGCAGATGAGGAGACCACTCTAGCTTATTTTTAGAAAATGGGGAAAAGAGGAAGACAGGAAGGCCCTTGTTCATTGCTTCTCCACCACGTGGAGGGCATGCGGGAGACTGGGCAGACTGCCAGGTTGGGGTTGGACACAAAGATGTGTCCCTTCTGCAGCTACTGCCACAGCCTGACCTGGGATAGAGTCTGGCGCCTGCACCCTGCCCTGGGGCCTTCTCTCCCCAAACCAAATTGAATTAGATTGATAAATCAGACTATTTATTTAGTTTTTTAAAGCATCATAGCAGTCTAGAACCAAGATGACAAATCCCATCTTTGAGGCATGCACTAAGCACCTATATGCACCTTTGCTTTGTCATGCTCTGGGAACAAGACACACTTAATGAGGCCCAGCTGGCATAAAGCCCCCACTGCCCAGACGAGGAAGGACGGTGAGCACACAGCTGGCACACAGCAGCCTCGGTGCACTCCTGTGGAACAGCTCCAAGCATGGGTCCAGTAGCAGCCACGGGGTTGTGTGGTAAGGCAGGCCCAGAGCCAGTGGCCTAGCAGGCAGTGCACCGATGCCAGCCATGTGACTTCAGAAGGCTTCCCAGGAGAGGTGGTGGCTTGAAGGCTGGCAGAGGGATGCAGACTCCGTAGCAGGAAGATCATGGAGGATGTGTGAAAGTCTAAATTACTCACAGGATGGGCGAGGGAAGGAATGGGATTAGAGACTGTGTCCCCTGTTGCACAGGACCACAGAGGGCAGCATGGCCAGGCCTGATGGGGCCCTGTTCTCGCCCACAGCCCAGGGTACACCTGGAGTCATACCTGTGCTGCACAGCCAGCACCTGGGAGAAGTTCTACCTGACAGGGACCCTGGAGGCATGGCCCTGTGCAGCATGCAAGAGCACTCTGCAGCTGAAGTCTGGGGACAGCCACACCTGGGAGCCTCCCAGCACAGGGTCTGGCACACAGTAGGGCCTGGCACACAGTAGGCACACAGGGTGCAAGTTCCCTCCTCCTAGGTGGGGTTCTCAGGTCCTGGTGCTTCTGAGCCAACAACCATAGGTGCCAAGGGCAGTGGAGTTCCATGACTAAGGCATTGATTCTGGCTTTTGAATTTTCTGGCTATGTGGCTTGGGTCTGTTGCCTTACTCCTCTATGCTTCAGTTTTCCTTGTCTGTAGGAGAGACATAGCCATACTTTATAACAGGTTTGCTATGGAAAGAAATCAATGTTTATAAAGGACTCAGTGTCACCTGTTGTCACTATGGACCTACAGCAGGGCAACATGCTTCTGGGAGAGGGCCTGCAGGGGCAGGAGTGAGCTGAGCATGCCCAGAACTCTCCTTCTGGACCCTTGATGGAGGCTAAGACCACCAGAGTGTGGTTGTTATGGTTTATGTCTAGTTGTCCCCACAAAGCCTCATACAATCATGGGGCATGGCTTCTATAGATTGAGACTTGATTCGTGATCCCTGGGATTGTGTTATACTACTGATGGGATTATTGGTCTGAGTAAGGCTGAGACTATGGGCAGATATCCTAAGGCAAACAGCCTAAATGCAATATAAAGAGAGGCAGAGAGACAGACTAGAGCTGTTGCTGTTGCTCTCTGCTGCCCTGTTTGTTTGGCTACCTCTTCCACCATTTTGTTGCTGTTCCACCGCCATGAGCTGGGTGCTCTCTGCCCTGTTCTACTCAGCCTTGGGCCAGCCAAATATGGACTGAAACCTCCGTGAACTGTGAGGTAAATAAACCTTTCCTTCCTTCATTTTCAGTGTTAGGTATTTGTACCAGCAACGAGTAAAAAGTAACTAATACAGAATTTGGTACCAGAGAAGTGGGGTCATTGCTGTGGCTATGCATGACAATGTGGATTACAAGTTTTTGGGAATGGCTTACGGGAAGAGACAGGAAAGGTTCAGAGATGTTGCCTAGAAGCAAAGCACTAGAATGGCTTCAGCTGTTCAGCTTGGGAGATTCTGGTCAGAGCTTAGACCAGAAGGCTTGCCTAGAAAGACCAGGCTGAGCAGGTTTCTACTGGGAAAAAGGACACATTGGGCATTGGACTCCAGATGATTTGTGCTATGGATTGGCTGAAAGTCTTTCAGAATTTTGCTCATGCCCAGAGACTTTGCCTAAGACTGAGATTAAGCATGACGGACTGATTAATCTTTCAAGAGATATTTCAAAGCAGCAAACTATTGGGGCCGTGGCGTGGTTGTTGTTGGTTGCTTTTAGCCAAATTTATGTTGAAAATCAAGAGGAAAGAGCCAAGAAGGGTGATTTAAAATGTGAGTTTGGCCAGAAAGGTAGCACCAAGAAAGCTGTGGACTGCAGAGATGGAGCTGAAAGGATCTCCATTGCTGGGAAGGAACCAGAGAATCAAAAGGATGGCCTGAGGGCATCACAAGAGGTGGCAGTTCTCCACCCTTTGCAGCCTCAGAATTGTGAAGGAGAGAGGCTTTGCCTCGAGAAGAAAGCCGCAGAGACCCAAGTACCAGAATGGCGGCCGCGGCCAAACCAGGTTCCAAAATGGCCCCCACATGGAGAATATATTTTTCGGAATCAGGGTCAGAGTGCTCCGCAATCTAGGCCCTTGACCCCTTCAGCCAAGAGAGAAAGAAGCCTGGCTACGCTCTAGCTGGCAGCAACCTTTGGCATTATCCACATAGGCGCATGCAGAATGTGGAAATTCTAAGGTTAAGATGGCTTCCACCTCGATTTCAGAAGAAGGCCTGGGAGGCCAGGCAGTGTGCCCCTGAGAGGGCAGTGTGTAAAGCTTTGTGTGAGAAGCCTGTTCAGTGGAAACCCCAGAAGTTTGGAAATGCCTGGAACGTGGATCATGCAAAGAGAGAGCAAAGCCGGCCTAACAGAGAAGCCATGGGAATTACCACCAAGAATGCTGTAGGAGCGGAGTTGCATGATGCAGACTGCTTCAGATGCTCCAGTTGGAACTATGGGATTTAACGTTTACCCTGCTGGATTTTGGACATATGTTGGTCCCAATGTTTTGTATCACCCTGTTGTTTGCAACTTTTGGAATTGTAATGTTTATCTTATGCCTTGAATGTTGAATATGTTTAACTCTTCTATTGTACAGGGGCTCACAGTTGAGAGTTTGCCCAGGATCTTGGAGACTTGGGATTTGAACTTTTCAGAAATGCTGAAACTATTGGGACTTTGGCAACTCTTCCAGATGGACTAAAATGTCTTTTGTAAAAAGGGATATGAGACTTTGGGGCTCCAGGGACGGAATGTTATGGTTTATGTCTAGTTGTCCCCACAAAGCCTCATACAATCATGGGGCATGGCTTCTATAGACTGAGACTTGATTCGTGATCCCTGGGATTGTGTTATACTACTGATGGGATTATTGGTCTGAGTAAGGCTGAGACTATGGGTGTGGTCTAGGGCGGATATCTTAAGGCAGACAGCCTGAATGCAATATAAAGAGAGGCAGAGAGACGGACTACAGCTATTGCTGTTGCTCTCTGCTGCCGTTTGGTTGGCTACCTCTGCCACCGTTTTGTTGCTGTTCCACCACCATGAACTGGATGTTCTCTGCCCTGTTCTACTCAGCCTTGGGCAAGCCAAATATGGACTGAAACTTCCGTGAACTGTGAGCTAAATAAACCTTTCCTTCCTTCATTTTGAGTGTCAGGTATTTGTCCCAGCAATGAGTAAAAAGTAACTAATACAGTGGTAGTCTCCGTGTTAGTGAACAAATCCATCAAGGCCTTATGGGAAAGACAAGGCCAGCTCCAGACAGGGCTGGCACAATGCTTGACATTGCAGATCTTACTGTAGCTGCTGTGGATGCCTTCAGGAAGAGTACAAATCTGACAGGAATTTTCCAAACTGCCCACGTGTCATCCTCAGATCTGATCACTACATACAATTTTGAAATGCGACAGGATGAGAAGATAGAAATCTAAAGACTCTCGTGAGACCTGCTAATCCAGGTATGGTAGCAGCACATACCAGAGCTGTTGGTAAAGAAGCATGTGAGTGCTCAAAGGTGCTAGTGCGCACACACGTGAGAGCACATGAGTCCATGTGCTCTAGACACAAGCTCTCTGGGACAGGCACAGGTACTGATGTGATAGCTTGCTTGGAGCAGCAGCACGGAAATACACAATGCTGCACATGGCGTGGCACAGCATTCAGGCTTCTGTGTGCCTGCATCTGCCTTGTCAGCAGGCAGAACAAGTGGCACATAGTAGGTGTGACAGTCCCACATAGCCCTCCCATTTGCATGTGAAAATGCAGTCACACATCCGCCCTGTGTGGCTTCACTGTGACTTCCATTGTACTCATTGGTGATATAAAGGAGACCCTCTTGGAGCAGCTGAAAGATGAGGGGCAGGGTTGCGGCTGCTATCCATGGCTCCTTCCTCTTCAGGTGGCCCTGAGAGGGTCCCAGAGGCACGTCTCAGGAAACCAGACATCCAGCTTCTAGCCTCCAGACTGCCCCAGCCTTCACAATGTCATGAATGACCATTGCTCTGTAGACCTTGGTTTCTCCACTCATGTCTCAAGCTCAGAAACTTAGTATCAGAGTTGGGAGAACTCCAAGGGGTTCCCCACTCCAAAGACCCCTAGCTCCAGAGGAAGATAATTGGGAGCAGCTGCCACTAGAAGAAATATGGAGCTTAGAAGGGGGTCGCTAGGCTTCTCCAGCCGTGAGCACTGCCCTGTGGTTTATGTCAAATTGTCAGCCCCCAGCCCACTTTCCTCCTGGGCAGAGCCGCCTTCAGAGGACCTCAGGAGAGATGGCCTGTCCAGCTGCTGTGTTTACAACACTCAGATGCTGCTGGGAATCTGATCCGGGCAGACCAGGGTGGGCAGCCCCACCGGGCCATACCATGTCCACACTCATTTCCCGGAGACAGAACACGGCAGCCCGCCCACTTTGCCAAGTCCAGCTGCTGGCCACGGTCCCCAAGAAGATACACCCCCAGCAGGGAGGCACTGAGGATGGCTGCAGATGGTGCCAGGGCTCAGGGAGCCATTGGGAAGACTGGGTGTTGGGGGGTGCTGTGCAGCCAAGAAGGGGTGCCCCTCTGGGAGAGGTACTGCCTCCACTGGGTGCCCGGTCCTAGCCTTCCTGCCTGACTCCTTGCTCAGCCATCTAGCTAGAGGGCCCTGACTGTGAGCTAAGATCGCTTTTTACAGTTTGTAATGTTTGAGCAGGAAATCAAAAGAAGATTTTGACATGCGTGAAAATTGTATGAAGTTTACATTTCACTATCCATAAAGTTTTATTGGGGCACAGCCACACTCATCCATATTTGTGCATTGTTCCTGTCCGATTTTCATCACCACAGCAGAGCTTGGCAATTGAGCAGAGAACATATGGCCTGCAAAGCTGGGGCTGCTCACTATAGCGCCCTTTCCAGGAAA
>PVJA010017112.1:0-42133 GCA_004027025.1 Myocastor coypus | reverse complement strand
AGAAAGAAAGAAAGAAAGAAAGAAAGAAAGAAAGAAAGAAAGAAAGAAAGAAAAAAAGAAAGAAAGAAAGAAAGAAAAAAAGAGGGGCCCGGCAGGATGGCTCAGTGGTCTAAAGCACCTGCTTAGGAAAGCTTGGGCAGCTATAGGGACCACGGTTCAATCCCCGGCACCACATGCTGTGCCAGCCCTGCCCTCAGGGCAGGCTGAGCCGGCCATAAGAATAAATAAACAAAAAGGGGTTCTGAAATAAGAAAAATAATAAAATAAAATAAAATAAAATAAGAAAGAAAGAAAACACAGTAACTAAAACTGCACCCTTTAATTCCAAATACTGTAAGACAACACCTTATAGCTCACCATGTGCACAAAGGACTGGAGTGGCTCTCACCTTTGCTTGTTTGGAAGTGTTGAGTTTGATGGCAGAAACTTTCCCCACATGGTCACCTACAAACACTCTAAGAATAGCTGTGTCCCAGCAGAGAGCTGTAACCTTTCGGCCTTTGTGTTCTGAAGACACATAAATTCGTTCTGGTTTCCCACGATGCTCCTGGTTTAATTCCCAAACAACCACAAGACCTTGACTGCAAAGTTGAGTCACAAAAACAAACTGTTGGCAGTGGTAAGAATGATAAGATGTAACAGTATAACATTGACTCTATTAAGTGTATATAGAAATGCTTTCTCTTCAGATAAAAAGTGAAAGCTAAGGTATCACTAGCTTTGTAGGAGTCACCAACCAGTGCCAGCAGGGAACTTAATATTCCAGATTATCTCTGCTCCCTTTCTTTTTTAAGGACTTTGAATTGTGGCCTTAAATTAGCATTTTTCACAAACACTGGGATGACCAGCTGTCCACACTGGATGGCCAGGAACTGAGAGAATTCCCAGTACACAGGTCCTTCAGTGCTAACACAGGGACAGTACTGGCAAACCAAGGTGACTGGTCACCCTAATAACACACTGGCTGGATGAAGATGTCTTTAGAAAAGATCACAGAGTGTTAAAACTATTTCTCACCTGGTAGCTACAGCAACATAATTATCATCATGTGGACAACAGGCAACCTGAGAAATTGCACCTTCCTGGGGCACAAAAGGAAGAATGCTTTTAGAATCCCAAGCTTTACAATCTTGTTTTATCCTAAAAAATGAATTACGCTGGAGAAACTCATGTTTTCGAGAGACTCTGAGAGGCAGGTGCCCGGGGCTACCCGCGATCTTACCGGGTGGGACAGAAGCAACCTGTGCTTCCAGCCTTCTTTCTGAATGAGGTTCACTCCTCCTCCCGAGCTGCCCAAAGCCAGCCACTTCCGAGACACAGCTATGCTGGTGCACTGAAAACATGGGAAGAGACAAGCACGAGGCATTCACAGCCACTTAACCAAATGAACTCCCCGCTGGAAAGAAAACCCGAGCATTGTGCTCAGTTCCCCCTCCCCCACCGAACCTCTGCCAGATGGACACCGCACAATGGCACTTGCTCTCTAATTCTACAAGATTGGAAAATACCAAACAAAGGACATTTTGTTTTGAAACACTTTGCTGAATCTCAAAAGCTCTCAATTGGCTCTGGGCATAAATGAGTAATTTTTTCTTTGGGAGAAGCTTAGTATTCTGTGCAGTGTGGCTGGATCCTTCTAATGGCCACTAAAAGAAGGATGATCAAAGAAGTCACCGGAGGATAATGCGACCTGTGACTGCTCTGGCCATCCCAAGTCTGCACAGTCATCCCAAGACACCACAGTCCAGCAGCCAGTGAAACCATGGAGGGCACACACACAGGTCACTGTGCCACCAGCTATTCCCACACCCTCCACCTGCCAACTTCTCTCTTTGATCCTCAGGGAAAAGCAGCAGTCACACTATGACCAATACCTTGATGAAAATTACTGGTTGGCTAAGAGACTTGCCCGAACCCGGACCTCTCCAACACTGTTGCTTTCTGGCCTCAAATCAGAAGAACCTAAATATTTACTTGCCCAGGTTATTTTCCTGCCAGGTGTAGCCACGTGACCCAAGCCCAGCTAAGAAGACTAAGTCTACTGAGGACTTCCTAGGAAGCACTGCCTTCTCCAAATGAAACGCAGAGTGTGTAGACAACTAAGGCTTGGCTGTTGAGCCTTCATTCTTGCTTCGGATAGAACATGGGGCGCTAAAACTGGAGTCAGAGCTGGGCATGATGGCCCATGCCTGTTATCCCAGCACTCAGAAGGCTGAGGCAGGAGGATCACCTTGAGTCCAAGGCCAGCCTGGACTGTACAGCAGGCCCCATCTCAAAAAAAAAAAAAAAAAGAGTGGAGTCAGAATACATATACTACAACTAATACTAATAGCCAAGACATGGGTGTTGGCAGAAGAAAGGTGTCTGTGGCCTCAGTGACAGACCTGGGCTACTGCACTCAACAAAGCAACACTGACTCCAACAACACTAGAAACTCTACAATAGGGGGCTGGGGAGATAGCTCCGAGGCACAAGTGCCTGCTGGGCAAGTGCAAGGTCGTGAGTTTGAACCCTGGTCCCACAAAAAAAAAAAAAAAAAGAAACTCTACAATATATACCACTGCTCATGAAGTACTATGTTCCCTAACCTGTAGTTAAAAATACATTTCTAACTGATAGCAATCCTCACAATTCTATTATTTTTCCATTACTTCCTAGACTCCCTTTCCTCAGAGATTAGAAATATATTACAGGGCAGTAGCAAAAGTGTAGGAATGTAGGGGCCTGGCGGGATGGCTCAGTGGTCTAAAGCGCCTGCTTGGGAAAGCTTGGACGGCTTCAGGGACCTCTGTTCAATCCCCGGTACCACATGCTGCGCCGGCCCTGCCCTCGGGGCGGGCTGAGCCGGCCATAAAAAAAATGAGTGAATAAACAAACAAAGGTTCTGAAACAAGAAAAAATAAATAAATAAATAAATAAATTTTAAAAAAAGTGTAGGAATGTAATTATTTTGGAATTCGTTATAAGACTTTGTCCTTCATCACATCATGCTTAGATTTACTCAGAAGAATTCCAGGTTGAGGCACAGCTTCCCACAGAACTAACTTTGCTCTGCTTCCTAAAATGGGGCTTCA
Organism: Myocastor coypus; assembly: GCA_004027025.1. NCBI lineage: Eukaryota > Metazoa > Chordata > Mammalia > Rodentia > Myocastoridae > Myocastor > Myocastor coypus. The sequence continues at coordinate 39,059 of PVJA010017112.1, read as the reverse complement.
TCAAAGCATCTTCAGATAAATGTAGTGGTACACGTTGTTAAAAATTAAATAATGTGGGGCTGGGGAGATAGCTCCGAGGCACAAGTGCCTGCTGGGCAAGTGCAAGGTCATGAGTTCGAACCCTGCTCCCACAAAAAAAAAAAAAAAAAATTAAATAATGTACACTCATATCATTTTAATTGCATTAAAATGTTACTTTCTGAAACAAGATAGCAAAAGGGAGAAACTAACTTAAAAAAAGAATATAACACTTAAAAATTAAGTAATTAGTATTAGATTTCAGGACTAGGAAAGAATTCAATTGATAGCTCAAAACTTAAATCCATGTCCAGGTGTAGTGGTGCACACCTATAATCTCAGAACTCAGGACAAAGGCAGGAGGAATGCAAGTTCAAGGCCATCCTGGCTCCACAGTTCAGGCCAGGCTGAAGTACACAGTGTAACCCTGTCTTTTCTTATGTAGTTTGGACTCTTAGTGATCCTCCTATCTGAGCCTATGCAGTGCTGGCAGTACGGGCACATGCCACCACACCTGGCTCAGGGCAGCACAGCATGCAGTACTGGCAGTCAAACTCAGGACCTTACACTTGCCAGGCAGGCGCTTATGCTGCCAGGCTATCTGCCCAGCCCCAGATCCTGTCTTAAAAAAAAAAACAAAAAACTGGGGCCTGGCAGGATGGCTCAGTGGTCTAAAGCACCTGCTTGGGAAAGGTTGGACAGCTTGAGGGACCATGGTTCGATCCCCGGCACCACACGCTGTGCCAGCCCTGCCTTTGGGGCGGGCTAAGCAGGACATAAAAATGAGTGAATAAACAAACAAAGGTTCTGAAACAATAAATAAATAAATAAACAAACAAATAAATACATTCTTTTTTTAAAAAATCACACAAGAGGTGTGAACACGCTACTTCCATTTAAGGTATGACCAGGACATTTAAGAACACTCAAGATTCCATAAAACAAGCCGGGCGTGGTGGCGCACGCCTGTAATCCCAGCACTCCGGAGGCTGAGGCAGGAGGATTAGTGCGAGTTCGAGACCAGCCTGAGCTACAAAAGTGAGCTCAGGACCAGCCTTAACTGCATAGCGAGACCCTGTCTCAAAAAGACAAAAAAAAAAAAAAGATTCCATAAAACACAAAGAGCTAGAAGGCATGGGTAAATGTAACAGCACATAGAAATATCAGTATGAGCTGGGCACAAACTGGTAATTCCAGCAACTCAGGAGTCTGAGGCAGAGTGATCACAAGTTAGACTTAAGCCCAGCCAGAGGATACAGGTTAGTGGTAGATTGCCCCAGGGTTCCATGGCTAATACCAAGAAGAAGAAGAAAAAGAAAAAGGAAAAAAAAGAAAAAGAATTAACACAGGGACCAAGCAGTTTACCTTTAGACGACTGGAGTCCAGCCGCAGAGCTGAGAGCAACGGGTCCAGGGACTCAAACTCTGTGAGCACATGGCTGTAGGACTCTGGAATCACTGGCACGAAAGGCATTTAGCCAGAAAGGAGCAGCTATTCAGTTTTCAGCACAGTATTTGTCCCCTGAATAAAATCTGCAAAAATTAATTGAAGAAAATGATCACACATTCAGCAAGCATTAAATGAATGGGTGCAGATGTGAGACATGCGAACAGAACCTCCCTATTCCTAGGGTGAGGTCTGGAATCCCAAGGCACTCCATCACCCTGCTCCACCCTACTCCAGGGCATCCTCTAGCAGCCTAAGTAAAAGGGATTGTAAGACTTCAAATGAAAAACTGGCCAAACTCTTTTGAAGTTGAAGGAACAACCATGTTATATTTCTTTGAGCTATAAATCTTCTGTCTTTAGGAGTTCCTCATTAAAATGTAACTTCCTGCAGAGGTCTCAAATAAGAAACGCTTATCAGCAAAAACTAAAACTATCAGCAAACAATTGAACAGCGCTCACCAGCAACAGTCCTCTGCATCCTTCTCAGGCCTACCAGGAGCACCATGGAGATGCTGGCTAACTCCAACAATGTACTAAATGACAAGGTGCAGGAAAGTGGCACCAAAAATAACACCCTTCAATAAAAGAAACCAAGTGGAAATAAACAGGGGTAAAAATACAAGGTAGCATCTAATGCAGGCAAAAACAGTAACAATAACACAGGGCAGCAAGTGTCAAATACCCAAGGAGTAAAATAACAGAAGAGTTTCCATCTATTTCACTAGCATATTTGGCAAAAGACACAAATTTCCAGAAAAAAAAGTAATCAGGAAAATTCTAACTGGGGAGATAGCTCAGTAGAATAAGTGCTTTCCTGGCAAGCACAAGGTCCTAAGTTCAATTCCTGGTACTGAAAAAAAAAAAAAAATTCTATTCATTAATTTTATTTTCCTCAATCTTTTGGTACCTGCCAAATTAAGTATAAAAAGCAATCAAATGTCAGAGAAGATGATTATAAGTAACTATTTATACTTTTTTTTTTTTTTGGTGGAACTGGGGATTGAACTCAGGTCCTTGCATTTGCCAGGCAAGCACTTATCCTACTGAGCTATCTCCCCAGCGCTACACTTATTTTTAATTGTTTATACTTTCTTATTTTTTAACCATTTTTCAGAAATGTGCATTCAGGGGCCCGGCAGGATGGCTCAGTGGTCTAATGCCCTGCTTGGGAAAGCTTGAGCAGCTTCAGGGACCGCGGTTCGATCCCCGGCTCCACATGCTGTACCTGCCCTGCCCTCCGGGCGGTCTGAGCCAGCCATAAAAATGAGTGAATAAACAAACAAAGGTTCTGAAACAAGAAACAAATAAATAAATAAAATAAAAAATTTAAAAAAAAAAGAAATATGCATTCATTCATTCACTCTTTTACTCAACAAATACACAAGGAGCACCACTTATATGCAAGGCAGTGTTCACCTTCCTGGAGATAACAATATAGGGCAGAACAGTACCCCAGCTAAGGACTTATTACCTTGTTAGGAGCAGTAACTTTAATATTAGTGGCAAAGGCACATACAAGTTTATGGCTTTTTTATTGTTATTGTTGCTCTGGTTTGGTTTTGCCATGCTGGAGATGGAATCTAGGACCTTATGCACGATAGGCAAACACTACTGCTGAGCCACATCCCTGAGCCTTGTGGGGTTTTTTAAATTATATATACATAATATAGGGGCCTGGCAGTATGGCTCAGTGGTCTAAAGCACCTGCTTAGGAAAGCTTAGGCGGCTGCAGGGACCGTGGTTTGATCCCTAGCACCACATGCTGCACCAGCCCTGCCCTCAGGGCAGGCTGAGCCAGCCATAAAAATAAATAAATAAACAAACAAAAAAGTTCTGAAGCAAGAAAAAAAATTATATATAATAATATAGTGTAGTTTTTTTGTTTTTTGTTTGTTTTTTTTTTTCTGTATGTAGGACAGGATCTATAGGGTCTACAAATCTACAGGGTCTCACTACGTAGATCAGATTCATACAGATTCTCCTTTTTTCAGCCTCCCATGTGCTGGGATTACAGGTGCATGCCACCACACCCAGTCTCAATCTCCATCTCAGGCACCCTGCGAGTGGAGCTGCAACAGCACAGATATTGAACCCTGGGCACCGCGCTCTGCCTAAGCAGGTACTTTAGTCTGAGCTATCAGGCCAGCTCTTGTAGCTTTTATTTTTCTGTTATGCTAATCTTAGCATAGTCTAAACTATGTAAAGAAAAGTTTTCTAAAAACAACAAAAAATGTAGTACATCTATGCTCAAAATATTTTAAAATTCTGAATGGTAAAAAAATGCCCATTCAGGAGCCAGAGAGATAGCTCAGTGGTGTAAAGCACCTGCTTTAGCAAGCTTAGGCAACTGCAGGGAACACAGTTGAATCCCCGACACCACATGCTGCACCAGCAAGAAGGAAAGAAGGAAGGAAGGAAGGAAGATAGGTTTGTAGAATCATGTCTACTTAAAAAATAAAATGTTCACGCCTGTAATCCCAGCACTCGGGAGGCTGAGGCAGGAGGATTGGTGCGAGTTCAAGACCAGCCTGTGCTACAAAAGTGAGCTCAAGGCCAGCCTCAACTGCATAGCGAGACCCTGTCTCAAAAAGACAAAAAATAAAATAAAATAAAATAAAATGTTCATTCATTCTTCTACTCATATTATTGAGTAGCCACTAAAATGCCAAGCACAGGGATGTGAACAAGGTAAAAGAACTTCAGAAATCATCTTATCAAATAGGGAAAAAAGACAGATACCATATGCACTCTAAGAGAAAGACAAGAGATTTCATAAAGAAAAAATAACAAAGTGCTCTTTTTTTTTTTTTTTTCTTGTTTCAGAACCTTTGTTTATTCACTCATTTTTATGGCCGGCTCAGCCTACCCCAAGAGCAGGGCTGGCGCAGCATGTGGTGCCGGGGATTGAACCGTGGTCCCTGAAGCTGCCCAAGCTTTCCAAGCAGGCACTTTAGACTACTGGGCCATCCCACCGGGCCCCCAAAGTGCTCTTTTAGAATGAAGAAAACAGAGCTGGTCGTGGTGGCCCACGCCTGTGGTACCAGCACTTGGGAGGCTGAGGCAGGAGGATCAGTGTGAGTTTGAGACTAGCCTGGGCTACAAAAGTGAGCTTAAGGCCAACATGAACTGCATAGTAAGACCCTGTCTCAAAAAGGCGAAAAAAAAAAAAAAAAAAAGAGCTTAAACTTTAGTAGACAACAGAAAAATACTAGAGATGGGAGATCACGTAATTCCAGTAAAGTGTAGTGTTGTGGTCAGAGACTAGGAAACAAGAATTAGAAAAAAGTGAGGGGTAGTAAAGTGAAGACATTTCAACTATTCAACAAGCCTTGTACGGCAAAACCGAAAGGAAACACTTCCTGAATAGCATAAATTTAAAACAGATTTGTAACTACTACTGTAGTAGCCAAAAACAGAAGAAACCTTAGATAATGTGACCTCCATGTCTTCCCCTTTCTCCAGCTTCATTTCCCATCTTACCCTCTCCAGCGTTACTGTACTATCTCGAGTTCCTCTTTCATTCTATGAACTTACACCTCGGCGATTTAATATACTGTATGTTGTTTGCTCAATCTTCCACCATCTAACCAAACTCTCATCTTTCTGTAAAACTAGGTTTAAATTGTACTGCTATGAAATAACACAGCTCTAGCCTAGCCAAAAAAAAAAAAAAAAGCCATGGAAGGTGGCAAGAAAAACCAGCCACCGAACTGACTTCTTAAAAGGTTGGTTTGTCCACAGGTTACAAAGAAGGGGCCCGCGGGATGGCTCAGTGGTCTAAAGCGCCTGCTTGGGAAAGCTTGGGCGGCTTCAGGGACCACGGTTCGATCCCCGGCACCACATGCTGCGCCAGACCTGCCCTCCGGACGGGCTGAGCCGGCCATAAAAATGAGTGAATAAACAAATAAAGGTTCTGAAACAAGAAATTAATTAATTAATTAATTTTTTTTAAAAAAACCAAAGGTTACAAAGAATACACGTCACGGAGAGCTGACACTCATTTCCTCAATATAGCCCGAGTCATCTTACAATTTCTCCGGATTGTTTAATGGTAGCGTAAGAGTGGTACATTGTGTGTGAGCTGTTCACACATCAAATGCAAATCACTGCGTTGTCTCTGGCCCACTAGGTGCGTGGGAGGAAAGGGACGAGGCGGCGAAAATTGTAGGGATGCCCAGGGAAAGGAACAGATTTTATTTCCATAAGAGATCTTTATACGCAAGAAAAAATGACTACAGAACTCCCTTTCTGAGAAATAGAGTACTCATTATTTCACGCATTCATTCATTCAACCTGAATGCACCAGGGAAGTATACAGGAATAAGTAATAGTTCCTGAAACTCATCAAACCAATCTATTACCTTGTTAGGAGCAGTAACTTCAATACTAAATTCAGAAGTCCAGAAGCGATGAGCCCCGGTTACCAAGTTTTCACAGCCAAGCTCACAGACCAGCAGCCCAGACGTCCCAACACCGCTCCAACACATCCAGGTCCGCGGCTCGCAATTCTCAAGAGGTCAGACCCACTTTGTTATTTCAGTTACTCACCCGGCTTTGACAGCGGAACCTGAACTTGAGTTTCCTCCTTGCCCCGCCCCTCTCCGCCTTACGTCATCCAAGAGCGCCCGGGACGCGCGACAACGCAGTTAACGGCACTTCCTCGTCACGTGATGGCCTACGCCCCTCCCTACGTGTGGTCCCTCCCCCTGAGGCCGCGGTCGCAATTACGCTCCCTACGGCCTGCAGTCGGCGGGCCGCCGTGAACTGAAGACAAGCCGCTAACCGACACTGGAGGACTGCTAGACGAAATGCGTGGGCCACGTCGCAAGCCAGAACGCTTCAGCGCCGGACACCAGACAGAGGAAACGAAACAGGCGGGAACCTGTGGGGGAGGGAGACAGCGAACGGAAGGTGTCATGGCGGCCACGCTTTGGGTCACGTGTCCCTCAAGTGCCGCCTGAGCATTTCCGGTCACGTGCCCTCAGAGACCTCGCAGCCAGCGATGGAGGCGAGACCCCCCAGTAACAGAGGCGGTGCCGACGGCTGCAACCGCTGGGTTTCAACCTCACAGCAGCGGCTGTAAGAAGCGCAGTAGAGCGCGACCGAATTCAACGAAGTTAGTCCTTGCCGGAGGCTGAACCTTCCACCCGGTAAGTTTAAGGTAAAAAATGGGTAGGTGGGCGGTGAGGAGCTGACAGGCCTGGGGGTCGCGGGGCTGCGCGGATTTTGTCCCTTTTTCCCCAGCTGCTGCCGCAGCCTCCACAACGCCCAAGCTTGCCGTTTCGTTGTCCTTATCTCGAAGCAGGAAAGAGGCGACCTGACTCCTGATCTGCTTGCCTAAAGGAATCTTGTCCTTCCTCTGAGATCAGGGACTCAAAGGTTAACCCAAAGCCATGTTTGGACTTGCCTCTTGAGAACGAAGGAAGTAAAGGCCGTCCCCGTGCAGAGAGACCCGTCCCGTTAGGAAATGTGCTGTTCAGTCTTCTGGTTACTACTAGAAAAGCTCTGGCCACTGCTTCTGTCAGTCCTACCGCCTTTGAAAGCTGATTAACGCCTGAGCCAGTCCACACACTCCGGTTTTAGTCCTGCAGAGTTTGATTGTCGTACGTGGACTGTGTAATAATTTTATATAAATTCTCTGTGGTTCTCAGAGCCTAAACTAAGTCAGAGTACATACATGGTTGACTTTTAAACACCTACTTTAGTGTCTGTAAGATAATGTTGGGAAGAGGAAATATATGCTTAATTTTTGCCAGGCTCAGGAAGGCTGAGACAGGAAGAATACAAATTCAAGCCCAGCCGAGACAATTTACTAACTTGGCACAGAGACTTGGTGAAACTTTAGAGGAGGTTTCTTTCTTTTTTTTTTTTTTTTTCCTTTTTTTTTAGAGGTGGTTTATTTTTTGTCTTGGGTGCCAAGGCTTCCAGCTTGCTAGGCAAGCATTCTACCGCCGACCCAAATCCCGAGCCCCCTTTTGGTGAAAGTTTAGAGACTGGAGGCTATCCTTATGGAGCTCCGTGCAGAGGGCCTGGATTCAATCCCCAGTACCAAAAGAAAACTTTTTTTTTTTTTTTTAATTCTTGTTTCAGAACCTTTGTTTATTCACTCATTTTTATGGCCGGCTCAGCCCGCCCCGAGGGCAGGGCTGGCGCAGCATGTGGTGCCGGGGATCGAACCGCAGTCCCTGAAGCCGCCCAAGGTTCTCCAAGCAGGCACTTTAGACCACTGAGCCATCCCGCCGGGCCCCAAAAGAAAACTTTTAAATTAAAGGGAAAAAAAATTAAAAATCTAAAACTAGATGATTTGGGGGCTGAAAATATAGCCACGAGGTACAGTCCTTGCTTGATGTATCAAAGCCCTGCAATCCACGCAGCACTGAGAAAACAAAAATAAGCTGGATAGAGCCGGGCGTGGTGGCGCATGCCTGCAATCCCAGCACTTGGAAGGCTGAGGCAAGGGGATCGGTGTGAGTTCGGGACCAGCCTGGGCTACAAAAGTGAGCTCAAGACCATCCTGAACTGCATAGTGAGACTGTCTCTAAAAGACAAAAATGAATAAATAATAAACGATGATTTGAAATATAGCTTGCAACAAATAACTTACTCCATGTATAGAAAGCAGTATTTTCATTATCCAGAGTTGTTTTGTTGTTGTTTTGGGGGGACAGGGTCTTTGTTTAGTCTGTGCTAATCTTATACTCCACATTATAACCCACTCTGGCCTCCCCCTCCCAGGGAATCTCCTGCCTCAGCCTCTAGAGTGATTATAGGCTATGCCACATGCATGCTTGACTCCATTTTTTTTTTTTTTTTTTTTTTTTTTTTGGAAAAGGTCTACAAGGTGTTCAGGGTCTCACTACTAGATAGGACTCCTGGTGATCCGCCTGTTCACAGCCTTCCAAGAGCTGGGATTACAGGCACACGCCACCCTGCCAAGTCTTAATGCTGTCTGGGGGCAGGGCCAACACAGTAGGCCTGGGATTGAACCTCCAGGCCCTATGCCTGTTTGCAGGTGTTTTAATCCACTGTGCTATTTGGCTAGCCCCCTTTTTTCCTTTTTTTAATCCAGGGTCTTGCTTTGTAGTCCAGACTGACCTTGAACTTGCAGCAATCCTCTATCTTAGCCATCCAAGTGGGGGAATTATGGGCATTCATCACTGTGTGCACCTTGTCTCTTTCTAAAGATTTCAAAGAAGCCGGATGTGATGGTGTACACCTGTAATCACACCCAGAACTCAAGGAGCTGAGGCAGGAGGATTGCAAAATCAAGCCCCATCTGATTAATTTAGTGATTTAGTGAGACTCTTTAAAAAAAGAAAAAGAGGGGCCTGGAAGGATGGCTCAATGGTCTAAAGCACCTGCTTAGCAAAGCTTAGGCAGCTGCAGGGACCACAGTTCAATCCCCAACACCACATGCTGCACCAGCCCTGCCCTCAGGGCAGGCTGAGCCGGCCATAAAAATAAACAAAAGTTCTGAAACAAGAAAAAAAGAAAAAGAAAGAAATTAAAGGGCTCTGGAGCCTAAAGGCTGTGATTTCAATCCCGAGTAATGTGTGGAAGAAGAAGAAGAAAAAGAAAAAGGTTAAAGGGGTGTGAGCAAGTGTGGTGGCATACACCTGTATGATCCCAGCACTCAGGAGGCTGAGGTAGAAGAATTGCTGTGAGTTTGAGACTAGCCTGTGAATGCTGTGCACTACATAGCTGGCTTAAATTCATCCTTAAAAGGACATGTTACTCAGTTAACTTTTAGCAACAAAGGATACATGTTTGTTTTCAATAATACTAAATATGCATTTCAGTGCACATGTAAAAATTGCACAAACTGCAGAGTGCTCTTTGAAAATATGAGGAAAATTGGTGGAAGAGAAGATTCAGTTAAAAGTAGTGAAATAAATATGGCTGGGGAGATAGCTTAGTAGTCTAAGCGCTTTCCTAGCAAGCTCAAGGACTCAGGTTCAATCCCCAGTACCACATGCTGTGCCTGCCCCAGGGATTGCCGTGCCAGTCATTGAAATGAGACATGGTGGTGCACACCTGTAATCCTAGTGCTGGGGAGGCCAAAACGGGAATTACAAGAGTGTCAACTGCGTAGCCAGACCCTGGGTCATCTAAATAAATAGTAGTGAAATACGTGGTCCAGCTGCAGTGTGAATGCTTCACTGCATATAGCCCTCATCTTCCATTCCCCTACCATCAGATTTTTTTTTTCCAGGACCGGGGTTCAAACTCACGACGTTGCACTTGCCAGGCAGGCACTTGTACCCCAGAGCTATCTGCCCAGTGCCCCCTACCATCAGAATATTGCCTGGTGTCCTTTGAGCTTTCTTAACATTTTTTGCCACCTTTTCTACCTTACAGATAATGCTATCAGCCATGTCTTTTGCCCATTTCCTCTTATCTCATCAAGCATTGATGGGTAGCATCAATTTTTTTTTAAGAATTTTTTATTTTATTTATCTATTTTTTTCTTGTTTCAGAACCTTTGTTTATTCACCCATATTTATGGCTGGCTCAGCCCGCCCCAAGGGCAGGACTGACGCAGCATGTGGTGCTAGGGATCGAACTGCGGTCCCTGAAGCCACCCTAGCTTTCCCAAGAAAGGGCTTTAGACCACTGAGCCATCCCACCAGGCCCCAGCATCAATTTAATGGTTCATTTTTTTCTTCACTTCGATTACCAACTGATTTTTCTTCCCTCTTCTTGGCAGCACATCCTTGTCAGCATACAGTGTTTATTATTAGTAGACATCAGCCCATTTGCCTATATCCTGCACCTGTCCTGTTTTCCTTTTACCTTCCCTACACTGCTGTAAGATAAAAAAGTTAAAAAACTATTTGTATTTTTTTTTTTTTTTTGAAGTATTTGGCCTTAGGTTACCCTAAGTGTTCTCCTTTATATCTTGCTTGCCTGTGCAACTGTTACTAAAACAGTACATTTGGTTACTTTGTACACACTCTGAGGTCCTGTTCCTGAAGTGTTGCAATGTTGAAATACTTTTGTATTGCTTGGGGGCAAGCAGCATTCCAGAGTTTTGCAGATAAAAGAACAAGGGTAGTGAGGAGTTATCTCACTTGTTGCCTTTTTTCTCTGCATTTATCTACACTTTGGAAGAAGGACATTTGGTAATGGAGATGTAGAAATGCAGTAAAGATTTCTACTTAGCTGTTTTGAGTTATTTCTGTACCTGTTTCCTTAAAGGGCATAGCCAGAGATCTGTGTAAGAAATGGTGTTCTCATCTGTGCATTGAGAGATACAGTGCTTTCTGGAGTGTAACCAGAGAACACATAGGCAAGGGCTTCTGGTCATGTCTTGCCAGGACTGAGTTCTCTTAACCATAGAAATCTTACATAGATGTCACAGATACTGAACTCTTGCTGTGGGCCAACTTTGCACTGCTGTGTGCTGTATTCTAGCCTCTGCCCTCCTCTTCTATAGAGTTTACAGTTTATCAAGACATACTTAAAACTTACATAAAAATTAATTACAAAGGCCAGAAAGTAGCTTGCAGTCTAAGCATCTACCTGGCAAGCACAAGGACCAGAGTTCAGTCCCCAGTACCATATGCCTTGCCAGCCCCGTGTCAGCCACTGAAACCAGGCATCATAGCCCATGTCTGTAATCCCAATGCTAGTGAGGCTGAGACAAAGAGGATCGCTACCTTTAAGGGAAAAGAATTACAGATGTAGTAAATGCTATGAAGAGAATAAAAGGAGACTTTAGCTGGTTAACTTCAAAGCTTATAGTACACTGGAGGGAAAAATGGGTAAAAGCCAATTGATGGGAAGAATGGGGGGGGCAGCTCGCTCGGGACCCCCCCCCCCCTGTTCGTCTCTCAGGAGCTTTCCTTCACCTAATAAATATATTCTGCCCTTGCAAAAAAAAAAAAAAAAAAGAATGAGAAACATGACCTAGATATAGGGATGCGTGCATGCATGCATGCATGCGTGCATGTGTAGCATAGATTTAGGCAAAAAAAAAAAAAAAAAGTTTTTATCTATTTTGAGACAGGGTCTCACTAAGTCTACTACGTTGCCTAAGTTAGGCTAGAACTTGTAGTCCTCCTGCCTCATTCTGGGATTACAAGTAGCCACTATTGTGTCCACTTTAGGCAAATAAATTTTCTTTAATGTATTTAATACAGGATCTACAGGGTCTCACTACTTAGATGAGACTGTAGTGATTCTCGTAAATCACTGGAATTACAGGTACATGCCACAAGGGCCAGTCTCAATCACTGTCTCAACATACCCCAGGGGTGGGGCGGGGGCCTTGTCCCCACTGGGGTCAAGGAATCAAAGCCCAGCCGCTACACTCTGCCTAAACAGGAACTTTGCTCCACTGAGCTATCAGGCCGGCCCTACTTTTTTTTTTTTTTTTTTTTTTTTGTTATGGCCAGCTCAGCCTGCTCCAGGGGAGGTGCTGGCACAGCATGTAGTGCTAGGGATGCCTTGTGGTTGCCTAAGCTTGCTCAAGGAGATGCTTTAGACTGCTGAGCCATCTCACCAGCCCAAAAAATGTTTTGTGTGTGTGTGTGTGTGTGTGTGTGTGTGTTTAAAACTATAAATCACTTTATGTTTATTTATTTTTAATTTTTTTTCTTGTTTCAGAACTTCTATTTGTTTGTTTATTTATTTTTATGGCTGGCTCAGCCTGCCCTGAGGGCAGGGCTGGTGCAACATGTGGTGCCAGGGATCGAACTGTGGTCCCTGCAGCCGCCTCAGCTTTCCTAAGCAGGTGCTTTAGACCACTGAGCCATCCTGCTGGCCCCGTTTTTTTTTTTTTTTTTTTTTTTTTTTTTTTTTTTTTTTTTTTTTTTTTTTTTTTTTTTTTTTTTTTTTTTTTTTTTTTTTTTTTTTTTTTTTTTTTTTTTTTTTTTTTTTTTTTTTTTTTTTTTTGGCAGGACTGGGGATTAAACTCAGGTCCCTGCCTTTGCCAGGCAAGCACTTACCCTACTGAGCTATCTCCCTAGCCCCAGCCCTACATTTTTAATTATAAATGAATTCATGCTTTTCCTAGAGGACTTTGCTATTCGAAGAATTCTAGTGACAGAATATTTCATCTGATGTCAGAAACTAAATCCAGAGCTTTGCACCTTCTCAGCATATACTCCGCCTTTGAGCTATGTCTCTATCCTTGACAGATTATTTCATAAAGTTTTTTTGTTTTGTTTTGTTCACTTGTTTTTGCCTTTTTTGAGACAGGGCCTTGCTATGCCGTTCAGGCTGGCCTTGAACTCTCTTTGTAACCAGGTTGGTCTCGATTTCGCAACAATCTTTTTGCCTCAGCCTCCTGAGTTCCAGGATTACAGGCAAATGCTGGCATTACAGGCATGCCCCACCACAACCGGCTCAGAAAATAATCTGATAAGTAATGCTAGATCTTCTCTGACTATACTTAAGTACAGTCTACTACAATAGTCATCATAAATGAAATGTTCTGTGGTTTTTATAGAGTTCTGTTGGAAAAAGTGCCTGTCATCCAGGGACTGTACTCCAATAAATCTAGAGATCAAAGAAACCATTGTAGAATGGATAGCTTTAGCAGCTCTGTAACCCTCTTGAAATTAGTCTTCATACAATTAACAGAGGTGACACATGACCAAGGAAGCTTGCCAAGCAAATTAGCTTGAGATAACTGACCAGTTCTACCCAGTGTTTAATAACTTACCTCTGATCTGCTTTCTCAGTGATTTGTGGACTGGCATACATGGTCATTGAGGGGTCACATCCAGGACATAGCATGCCAGGCATACAGTCTGGCAGTGAATTGCATCACCAGGCATGGATAGTTCTGTTTTGTTTGTGATACTAAAATTGAAGCAAGGGCTTTTGAACTTAGTTACATCCCAAAAACTTTTTTTTTTTTTTTTTTTTTTTTTTTTTAATTTTAAGACAAGGTCTCTCATTGCCACTAAGTTGCCTGTGCTGAAGACAAGCTGCTGATCCCCTGCCTCAATCTCCCCTAGCAGGGAGATAACTATGGCATGTACTACTATGCCTCACATTACTTTAAATTCATTAATTACGAACTGAACTATATGCTTCCCTCTTAATTTGGTTACTTGGTGCTTTTTTTGTTGTTAAAATCTGAAAATATGAGTTTTCAAACCTTTAAGTAACTACATGTACAAACTAATCAAAATCCTAGGACGTCAGGGCCAACAAGATAGCTCAGGGGACTAAAATGCCTGCTTAGGCAAGCTTGCAGGGACCAGGGTTCAATCCCTGCTACCATATCCCACACCAGCCCTGACCCAGGGCTGCCTGAGCCAGCTAGAGTCCAGGCATAGTGGCACATGCCTGTAATCCCACTGCTTGGGAGGCTGAAAACAGGAGGATCACCATGAGTCCAAACTGTGTAGTGAGACCCTGTTCACCTTGTACTAAAATATTAAAAAAAGAAAAGAAGATAGCAACCTGGGTGTGATGTTAAGCTGTGACACAGTGGTTTTGAGATGTTCACACAAATTCTGTGACTTAAATTTGTTGGTTATATTTTGTTCTTGTCTCGGGGGCCAGGGAGATAGCTCAGGGGCACAAGTACCTGCCTGGCAAGTGCAAGGTCCTGAGTTCAGTCCCTGAGAAATTCCAGAGAAACAAAACAAAAAAACAAATATTTTGTTCTTGTCTCCATTTGTTTGTCTCCCCTTACAGTTCAGACTGGCTGGATTTTACTTTGTAGCCTAGACTGGTTACCATCCACAGTGATCTTCCAGCCTCAGCTTCCCAAATGCTAGAATTGGGGCCAGGGAGATGGCTCAACAGAATAAGCGCTTACCTGGCAAGTGCAAGGTCCTGAGTTAAATCCCTGGTACTGAAGAAGAAAAAAAAAAAGAATGCTAGGGTTGGAAGCATGTACCATCACTCCTAGCTACCTTAAATCTGTTTTGATTGCAACAAATATTCATTAGGATACTTTGTACTTCCCTCTTGCTCCCCCACCCCCAACACTGGGGATCAAACTCAGAATCTTGCACTTGCCAGGAAGGCGCTTAGGCCACCAAGCTATCTCCCTAGCTCCTTTGATTGTAAGTATAGAATACATCTAAGATTGCATGTTTATAATCAAATCCTGTATTTATGATACTGGAGTAGAACTGAGGAAAATACAATGACATTATTAGCATATGTGGAAATGGCTTAAAAAATTGCCAAGTCACACTGAATTGTGAGGTAAACTCAAACCTATGTTGTGAGGTAAACTTTAACTTTGAATAAAAGAATCTTTTCCTCTTGTTAATACCTTGCAGTTTGGATTTTAGCTTAGGGAGGTACTAGAAGTCAACAAAGCCACACTTTTTTAAAAAAAAAAAATTATTTTTTTTTCTAGTTTCAGAACCTTTATTTGTTTATTCACTCATTTTTATGGCCGGCTCAGCCTGCCCCAAGGGCAGGGCTGGTGTAGCATGTGGTGTGGGGGATCCAGCCACGGTCCCTGAAGCTGCCCAAGCTTTCCCAAGCAGGCGCTTTAGACCACTGAGCCATCCCGCCGGGCCCAACAAAGCCACACTTAACGAATGTGTCAAATACATTTTTCTTCGTTTCTTTCTGTTAGCACCTTACAGCCATCATGGCGACCTCATCTGAAGAAGTTTTGCTGGTCGTAAAGAAGGTCCGCCAGAAGAAACAGGATGGAGCTCTGTACCTCATGGCAGAAAGAATTGCTTGGGCACCTGAAGGCAAAGATAGATTTACAATCAGCCACATGTACGCAGATATTAAATGTAAGTCAGCTACACTAAGATCTGATATAAATTTGTTTGCTAGTAATTTTATAAAATGTGTGAGTTTTATAATTTGTATCATTAAAATCCCTGGGTAGAAAAATTACAAAGTAATATCACTGAATATTTACTGTTCTATTACTTAATCTCTTTGCTTATTTATATAGCATTGGGCCCGGCAGGATGGCTCAGTGGTCTAAAGCACCTGCTTAGGAAAGCATGGGTGGCTGCAGGGACCACGGTTCAATCCCCGGCACCACATGCTGCGCCAGCCCTGCCCTCAGGGCAGGCTGAACCGGCCATAAAAATAAATAAACAAACAAACAAAAGTCCTGAAACAAGAAAAAAATAAAATAAAATAAATTTAAAAATACAGCATTAGCCGGGCGTGGTGGCTCACGCCTGTAATCCCAGCACTCAGGAGGCTGAGGCAGGAGGATTGGTGCGAGTTCGAGACCAGCCTGGGCTACAAAAGTGAGCTCAAGGCCAGCCTCAACTGCATAGCAAGACCCTGTCTCAAAAAGACAAAAAAAAAAAAAAAAAAAATACAGCATTGCAGGTTTATATAAATATGTAAATATAGGGCTGGATATGTAACTTAGCAATATTAGTGTTTGCCTGGCAAGTGTAAGGTCCTGAATTTGAGTCCTGATACCAAAACAAAGTTTCCTATTAGTGTAAAAAAAATATGTAAATGTACCTTGCTTAAAGATGTCCATGCAGGGGTCTGGCAGGATGGCTCAGTGGTCTAAAGCGCCTGCAGGCAGCTGCGGGAACCACAGTTTGATCCCCAGCACCACATGCTGCACCAGCCCTGCCCTCAGGGCAGGCTGAGCCAGCCATAAAAAATAAACAAAAGTTCTGAAACAAGAAGAAAAATAAAATTAAAACTTTAAAAAATTGTAAAAAAAAAAAAAAAAAAAAAAAGATGTCCATGCACATTTTCAAAAATTATGTAGTAAAGCAGGCATGGTGGTGCATGTTGGGGTACCACCATTTGAGAGACTGAGCCAGGAGGATCAGTGTAAGTTGGTAGCCAGCCTGGGCTACATAGTGACACCCTGTCTTTATTTTTAATTTAATTTTATTTTATTTTTCTTGTTTCAGAACTTTTGTTTATTTATTTATTTTCATAGCCCACTCAGCCTGCCCTCCGGGCAGGGCTGACGCAGCACGTGGTGCCTGGGATCGAACCACGGTCCCTGCAGCAACCACTGAACCATCCTGCTGGGCCGACACCCTGTCTTTAAAAGAGAAATAATTGGAGCCGGGCGTGGTGGCTCACGCCTGTAATCCCAGCACTCGGGAGGCGGAGGCAGGAGGATTGGTGCGAGTTCGAGACCAGCCTGGGCTACAAAAGTGAGCTCAAGGCCAGCCTCAACTGCATAGTGAGACCCTGTCTCAAAAAGACAAAAAAATAAAATAAAATAAAAATAAAAGAGAAATAATTGGGCTGAGGATACAGCTCGGGCATAAGTGCCTGCCTGGCAAACACATAGTCCCTAGTTTGATTCCCAGTACCAAACACAAAAAGAAATCACTCTTTGGGCCAGGGATTTGGCCCAGAGGCACAAGTACCTGCGTAGCAAGTGCAAGGTCTTGAGTTGGATCCGTTACAAATAAATAAGTAAATAAATAAATATTGTATAACATTCCAGTGAGTGAATATACAGTCAGGTTCAGCCATGCCACTGAATAACAATTAGGAAGTTTCTGCTATCTTTTGATTTCTTTGTGTTTTTAAGATAGGATCTTGCAGTGTAGACAAGCCAGACCTTGAACTCACTTTATAACCAATGCTGGTCTTGAGTTTGCTAGGATCCTCCTGCCTCAGCTGGGATTGCAGGTGTATGCCACCATGCCCAGTTTTAGATGAGCCACCACCACCCCCACCCCACCCCCAGGACCAGGGATGGAACTTATAACCTTGCATTTGCCAGGCAGGTGCTTATGCAGCTGAGCTATAACCCCAGCCCCATGTCCCACTTTAGAATTTTGTTATTACAAACACTTTCACATTGCAGAATTTTAAGAGGTTGTATGGGGGGGATATATTTCTGCAGCACGTTACTTCGTTTACTGTGTCAGATGTTTTGTAGGTTCTTAAAATTTTTTATTTTTATTACATGTTTGAGATACATTCAAAATGCAGAATTAGTATATGTATGTAACCTTTTTTTTTTTTTGTCTTTTTGAGACGGTCTTGCTATGCAGTTTAGGCTGGCCTTGAGCTCACTTTTGTAGCTCAAGCTGGTCTCAAACTCACATCGATCCTCCTGTCTCAGCCTCCCACATGCTGGGATTACACGCCTGCACCGCCATGCCCAGCTTGTATGTAATACTTCTGACGTGCCATGTGTGTTGTGTGTTCATTTTATATTCATATAAATGAAGCTGAGTGTGGTAGCAGATTGCTATAATCTGAGTATTTTGGGAGGCTGAGGCAAAAAGATCAGTTCAGGCTCAGCCTAGGCAACCTAGCAACCCAGCAAGAACCCATCTCAAAAAGGCTTGGAGACAGAGATATAGCTATTGTGAACATCCTGGGAGCAGTGTTCAGTTCCCAGGGCTGGGCAGGAGAGGACATGTTAATAGGTAGTACCAGGTTGTTTTTTGTTTTTTTTGTTTTTTTCTTTTTTTCTTTTTTTGATAACATTGCACCACTTAGAAAGATTATCCAGGGGCTGGGGAGATAGCTCCGAGGCACAAGTGCCTGCTGGGCAAGTGCAAGGTTGTGAGTTTGAACCCTGGTCCCACAAAAAAAAAAGAAAGAAAGAAAGATTATCCAGTTAATCTTTGATTATGAGGCCATATCCTTTCTTTAACATTTTCAACCAAAGGAAATTTGAGAGATTAATATTAAATGTATTATCCTGGGGGTATGGTAATGTGCTTTAATGATAATTAGGTCTAAAAAAAGAACCAGGCATGTTGGTATGATGCCTGTAATCCCAGTACTCAGTAGGCTGATGCAGGAGGATCTCCATGAATTCAAGGCCAGCCTGGGCTACCTGGTAAGACCCTGCCTCAACTCCCTCCCCCCTCCCCACAAAAAAGGAGGAAGTGCTGTTTAAAGTTTATCACAGTTCAGTTCTACCTAAGCTACTGGTCTGGTTTTTGTCAACTATCCTGACATTAGGACCGTCTTTTACTTTGTTTCCATGGAGAACTGCTGTCTTTTACTTTGTTTGAAACCTGCCATAATTCCTGATAAAGTCTCACACTAACATTTATGCAATACACTGATACACTAAAAACTGCCTGTGTTGGGTCAGCCTAATAGCTCAGCACCTGCTTAGGCAGAACACAGCAGCTGGGGTTGGATCCCCAGCATGCTGTGCTGGCCCTGCCCGCGGGGCACACTGAGGTGGCAATGGAAACTGGGCACGGTAATGTGCATGACTATAATCCCAGCACGTGGGAGACTAAAAACTGGAGAATCATTATGAGTCCATTCTCCATGGTGAGACCCTGTAGACCCTGTACTAAATGCAGAAAGTAAATAAATAAATAAATTTATAAAAACTGCGTGTGTTACCATTTCTTGTCAGTGGGAAGCAGGACCTGTAACTTAGCAAAACACTGATTATAAAATTACTCAGAGTATGCATTGAAGAATCTCCTGTTTTTCTGCATTTCCTAACCGTGGAGTGTGCATAACTAGACCTAGATCTGTTCCAGAATAGTTGTTATTTGAAAGAATGTCCACTTTTGGGCTGAGGATGTAGCTCAGTGGCACAGCACCTGCCTAGCAAGCGCAATGCCCAGAGTTTGATTCCCAGTACCAAAAAACAAAAAATAGTAAAAAGACCAAAAAAAAGTCCCTTTGGAAAAAAAAAAAAAGAATGTCCACTTTTGAAAGTTACTAATGCTTTGCTCAAGTCAAAGTCAGCAGGAGTACTGTAAGGAAAGACACATGCAAAAGACTGATTGCCTTAGAGGTATGGGGTGATGGAATATGTGGGCTGAAAGATTGAGACAGGGTCTCACTGTGTAGTTCAGACTGGCCTAAGTTGACTATATGTAACCCAGGCTGATCTCTTAAGTGACCCTCCTGCCTCAGCCTCCTAGTACTGGAACCATGGGTGTGCGCCACCACGCCTGCAGAGCTGACAAGTAAATTACTTCATTATTACTGCTTTTAACAGTAAAGTATTTCATCTCCACTATGCTCTAACATCTTTGTTGTCACAGTTTCTGTTTAAGGTTTAGAGATCTGTTTTGCTAAGAACTCTGCACTGTGTCACACCACCATGAGTCACCCATTTAACAGGACAAAGCCTTTTATCTGTTTCTTGAAAGAGAACCACCACAATTGCCATGGAGTGCTGCTTTTTAAGAACACAAGTTTCTCTGTTCTGTGGTATATGTTAGTACTGTCTGCTCTGATATTTTCATCAAAATCACAAAAATTTAAAGAATGTTACAAGGAAAAGCTATAAAAAATATCCTGCCTAAAAAAAAAAAAAAAAAAAAAAAAAAATATCCTGCCTAGATACTGCAGTTGATATTTTACCACATTTGCTTTATTATTTATATATACACTTGGTATTGCTTGATAAGATCATTTTCAGAAAAAAAATAGGGGATTGGGGCCTGGCGGGATGGCTCAGTGGTCTAAAGCACCTGCTTGGGGAAGTTTGGGCAACTTCAGGGACCGCGGTTCGATCCCCGGCACCACATGCTGCGCCAGTCCTGCCCTCGGGGCGGGCTGAGCCGGCCATAAAAATGAGTGAATAAACAAACAAAGGTTCTGAAACAAGAATAAAAATAATAAATAAAATAAAAAATTCTTTAAAAAAAATAGGGGATTTTTGTTTTGTTTTAGAGATAGTCTTGGTATGTAGTCCAGGCTTGCCTGGAACTCAGCGGTCCTCCTTCCTCAGCCTCTGGAATGCTGAGAAAGCAGGCATGTACTGACATGTCTGGCTCAAGTACATTTTAATCATAAATGTCCAGACTGTTGTTATGTTTCCTCAGTCATGTCAGTAATGTCTTTTATAGCATTATTGTTTTAAGTAAAAATCCAATCTATGTACATGTGCTTATAGTCTCTGGTCTCTTACAGAATGTAATACAGGTTTATACTGCATTATAACATCATGCATTTATGAATTAGTTATTCCTATTTCTCTGTCTAGCAACGGGGTGCTAGGAGTTAGATTGAGGCCAAGGGTTTTACACATACTGGACAGTCACTCTGCCAGTGACTGAGTACATCATTCTGCAGCCCTCTGTATTTCTTTTTTTTTTTTACAAATTTTTTATTTTATTTTATTATTTATTTTTTATTCTTGTTTCAGAACCTTTGTTTGTTTATTCACTCATTTCTATGGCCGGCTCAGCCCACCCCCCAGAGGGCAGGGCTGGCACAGCATGTGGTGCCAGGGATCGAACCGCGGTCCCTAAAGCCGCCCAAGCTTCCCAAGCAGGCGCTTTAGACCACTGAGCCATCCCGCTGGGCCCCTTTTTTTGGTCTTTTTGAGACAGGGTCTCACTGAACAGTTCAGGCTGGCCTTGAGCTCAGTTTTGTAGCCCAGGCTGGTCTTGAACTCTCACTGATCCTCCTGCCTCAGCCTCCCCAGTGCTGGGATTACAGGCGTGTGCCACCACGCCTGGCTAGCTCTCTGTATTTCTTTTTTTTTTTTTTTGGTCTCTTTTTTTTTTTATCTTTTTGAGACAGGGTCTCGCTATGCAGTTCAGGCTGGCCTTGAGCTCACTTTTGTAGCCCCGGCTGGTCTCAAACTCGCACCTATCCTCCTGCTTCAGCCTCCCAAGTGCTGGGATTACAGGCGTGCGCCACCATGCCCGGCCTCCCTCTGTATTTCTTATAAACTGAAAAAGCCAAGTCAGGCGTGGTGGGGCACACTTGTAATCCCAGCACTTGTGAGGCTGAGGCAGGAGGATTGGTGTGAGCTCAAGGCCAGCCTGAACTGCATAGCAAGATCTTGTCTCAAAAAAGACGCCCCCCCCCCAAAAAAAAAAAAATGCTAGAGACTTCATCATATTCAGATTAAACATTTTGGACAGTGATACATCACTATTGATATTAACTCCACCTTGTCATCTCAGAAGGCACATACTGTGGTGTCCTTTTAATTTTAATTTATGTTACTTTTTTTTTTTAATGGCTGGCTCAGCCTGATCTGGGGGAGGAAGAGCTTGTGGCGTCCTTTTAAATGAGGCTGAGAGGGGTTGGGGAGATAGCCCAGTGATGTAAGCACCTGCCTGGCAAACCTAAAGACCTAGGTTTGGTTCCCAGTACCATGCCATGCCACCCCATAACCCTGCACACACTGCCAGCCACCAAAACTGGGCATGATGGCACTTGTCTATAGTCCCAGTGCTGGGGAGGCTGTTAGATGAGGATCACTATGAGTCCATGCTTTGTAGTGAGACCCTTTGCCAAATAAATAAGTTGTTCTAGAAAATTCAAAACAAAAAAATTAATGAGACTAAGATTAGTCACTTGATTCAAGTTCTGACAGTTCTTCTGATTGTAAAATTACTTATTTTCCTTAGTCATGTGTGTAACAGGCTTAGTTAATGACAGGTTGTCTTTCTTTGTGGTGATGTCACTTGAAGGCCAGTGTTTAGGATGGATTCAGGGTCCTGGTTGGCTGGTTGGAAAGCTTTCAAGGAGTCTATCCTGATTGAATGGAAACAAAGACCCATTAGTAATAGGAGGCCAAAGTACAGATGAGGACTGTATGGAAACTGTATAGAAGAAGGAAGCAGTGTTGATGATGAATGTGTTACGCCATATGCTGATCATGGGGGATTATTTGGAAAGAGTATGTTTTTGCAAAGCATTAAGATTGGAATAGAAGGGCCCGGCAGGATGGCTCAGTGGTCTAAAGCGCCTGCTTGGGGAAGCTTGGGCGGCTTCAGGGACCGCGGTTCGATCCCCGGCACCACACGCTGCGCCAGCCCTGCTCTCGGGGTGGGCTGGGCTGGCCATAAAAAAATGAGTGAATAAACAAACAAAGGTTCTGAAACAAGAATAAAAATAAATTAAAAAAAAAAAAAGATTGGAATAGAAGAGCCAAAGCTTGTAAAGAATGCTGAGTTTTGGGAGAAATAACCTACTGCTTTACCTACTCCAGCATGTGAGTGTCCTGATGAGCTTCATGTTTCTTTTTAGGCCAGAAAATCAGTCCAGAGGGAAAAGCTAAAATTCAACTTCAGCTGGTCCTTCATGCAGGGGATACAACAAATTTCCATTTTTCCAATGAAAGCACAGCAGTGAAAGAACGTGATGCAGTAAAGGACCTTCTTCAACAGCTACTGCCCAAATTCAAGAGGAAAGCAAATAAGGAACTGGAAGAGAAAAACAGGTGAAGAATGAGCCTTTTTAAGAGATAGTACCTGCAATGGCAAGGTCCTAAGTTCAATCCCTAGTATCAAAAAATAGATAGTAGATTCTCTCCTCTTCTAGTAGAGTGGTAGCTTCTTAAAGCTCTGTGCTTCTGCAGTGATATAAGTACAGGAAAACATGGGCTTTGGCATTTTCCCTTGTGTTTGCTTTCCTTTCAACCTTAAGCATTTTACTAGCTATTTGACTTTGAGCAAATGAGCCCATGCAAACCTAGAGGTTAAAGTAACTATCAAACCTCCTGTCTGATATTCTGGATTCTCTTCAGATCATATAAATCTTTCACCTTTTACAAAATAGTCTGGGAGCTGGAGAGAGAGCTCCATGGCACAAGTGCCTGCCTGGCAAGTGCAACATTGTAAGTTCAAACCTCAGTCCTGGGGGAAAGAAAAGAGGAAAAAAAAAAAGACTTAAAGCAAACCTCTTGTCTGATAAAGGTGCCCTACCTAGTTCTCTGACAATGACACATTAGTTGCTAGAAGAGCTCAAGTATATTCTTTTTTTTTTTATTTTTGGTCAAACTGAGGTTCTTGTGCTTGCCAGGCAAATACTTAACTATCTGCTCAACCCCAGGACTAAAGTGTAAATGTGGTCTCTTCCCTATTCACATTTACGTAAAAGAGAATATAGTATTGTACAAGTACAGAAACAGTGATTTTTGTTATGAGGTTACAAAAACAAGACCGAGTGCTTGCCGCAAAGCTTAGTCTCTGCTCATTCAGCCTTATCTCCATTTGTCTGTACTTCATTTATTCCTTCAAAAGTATGTTTGACTCTTTTGTCTTTTTGAGACAGGATCTCACTATGCAGTTCAGGCTGGCCTTGAGCTTACTTCTGTAGCCCAGGCTGGTCTTGAACTCCCACCTATCCTCCTGCCTCAGCTTCCCAAGTGCTGGGATTATAGGCATGCGCTACCCATCCGGCTGCATTTGACTCTTGATTTCTTAAAAATGAACTAAATATCTTCCATCGTTCAGTCATTACAAAATAAAAATTATTTCAGTTTTGCGTCACTAAGTTGTTCTTAACTGACAGCTAACACTAATACTTCTGTAGTCAACAACTAGTCCAAATACCCCCAAACTGGGCCCAGCAGGATGGCTCAGTGGTCTAAAGCGCCTGCAGGTGGCTGTAGGGACCGCGGTTTGATCCCCAGCACCACATGCTGGGCAAGCCCTGCCCTTAGGGCAGGCTGAGCCGGCCATAAAAATAAACAAATAAACAAACAAAAGTTCTGAAACAAGAAAAAAAATTTAAAAATAACAGATAACCCCAAACTAATATGTATCTCAATTTCCTAACCCACGATATCCTTTTGAGCAAATCTGCTGTGTCTTATCCTAGAAATTCAATCTCGTTTAATATATTCTTTCACCAGAATGCTCCAAGAAGATCCTGTTTTGTTCCAGCTTTATAAAGACCTTGTTGTGAGTCAGGTGATCAGTGCTGAGGAATTCTGGGCCAGTCGTTTAAATGTGAATGCAGCAGGTACTTCTTCCACTTCCAATCACAAGCAGGATGTTGGCATTTCTGCAGCTTTTCTGGTATGTGACCTTGTAGGTTTCTGCAAACCCTCTTGTGTGTGTTAATGGTGCCATTTCTTTTGCAAAATGTAGCCATTCCGTAAATAGGAAAATTCAGTATCAGTGGTATTTCTCTAAAATATACTTCAGAACACAAAAGAGTAGGGCCAGTAAGATAGCTTAGCATACTTAAGTGCCTTCTTTAGCAAGCATAGGGACCAGGGTTTAATCCCCGGTCTCACATTCTGCTGTGATACACATGAGTATAGTTCTGGTGATGCACACGTAATCCCAGCACTGGGGAGGCTGAAAACAGGAGGATCACTACAAGTCATTTTTTTGGTCATATATATGTATGTTTTGTTTTTGTTTTTGGACTTGGCCCTGACATGATAGAATAGAATTTAGTTGGCCTTTGAAAGTAATTCTTAGAAATTAAACTGATATTTACAGATGATACTTCCAGAATTACAACTTTCTGGTACCTTTTTTGAATGATTGCTATGTAAATAATTCAAAATAAAATGCTGAATGAACATCATAGAAAAAGTATACGTAGGGGCTAAGGAGATAGCTCCATGGCACAGTGCCTGCCTGGCAAGTGCAAGGTCGTGAGTTGGAACCCCAATCCCACAAAAAAAAAAGAAAGGAAAAAGAAAAAGTATACCTAATAAAGAAATGGGGATTGCCTTCTAATCTGTGGAATTAGGAAATGAACCTCTGCTGCATCAGAATTAGAATATTTAACAAAACTTCAAATTCTAGTTTTATGGGGCCAGGGAGATAGCTGTGTGGCACAAATACCTGTCTGGCAAGTGCAAGGTTGTGAGTTCAAACCCTGGTCCCGCAAAAAAAAAAAAAAGTATGTAGATAGATAGATAGATAGATAGATAGATAGATAGATAGATTGTATGCTATTTACTAGGTGTTTAGTATAATTAAACTAAATTTATAAAGCCCTCTGCTACTAACATGTTTCAAAACTGTCACATTGTTATTTCTTATTAAATGCAATAAAAAAATTAAAATTAAAAAAAGAGAGAAAGGGGCCCGGCGGGATGGCTCAGTGGTCTAAAGCGCCTGCTTGGGGAAGCTTGGGTGGCTTCAGGGACCGCAGTTGGATCCCCAGCACCACATGCTGGGCCAGCCCTGTCCTCCGGGCCAGCTGAGCCGGCTATAAAAATGAGTGAATAAACAAACAAAGGTTCTAAAACAAGAAAAAATAAATAATAAAATTTTTTAATTATTTTAATAAATAAATAAAGAGAAAAAAGAAAGAAAGCCCTTGGTAAAGAAACCAGTAAGTTAATTTTAGGTTAAGGTTTACGGTGGAAACTATATAATTGGCTGCTTGGCAGCTGTATAAGTTTTATGTCAGAGTTTCAGTAGGTCTTTGCCTTTGGTCACTCTTTAACATGCCTGATTAACTAAATTCAGTTTTCAGGGAAGCACATTAAAAACAAATAAAAGTAAGTCGCTAAAAATGAGAAATGATGGGGCTGGGGAGATAGCTCCGAGGCACAAGTGCCTGCTGGGCAAGTGCAAGGTCGTGAGTTCGAACCCTGGTCCCACAAAAAAAAAAATAAAAATGAGAAATGAAAGGGCTGGTGAGCTAGCTCAGGGTCTAAGCACCTACTTAAGCAAACAAAAGGACGGGTTTAATCCCCAGCATCCCATGCCGCACCAGCTCCACCCCCAGGTGCACTGAGCCGGCCATCCAGACCTGTAATCCCAGGGCTGGGGAGGCTGAAAACTAGAGGATCACTATGAGTCCAAGGAGCTGAGTAGTGAGATCCTGTACTCAAATACATTTTTTAAAAAAGAGAAATGAGTCTGTACTTCTTTGATTCCTACCTTGCCCAAAGTAAAAGTACATTCCTTTAGGAAGTCTGTTTTCCCTACTGGTACAATGTCTGTTGGGAGCTTAGACATACTCTGTTACTTTGATGAGTATATGTATAAATACATACATGTATGGTCTTTTTTTTAGGCTGATGTCCGGCCCCAAACAGATGGCTGTAATGGTTTGAGATATAATTTAACGTCTGATATCATTGAGTCCATTTTTAGGACCTATCCAGCAGGTAAGAATGGTCAGTTCTTCAGGTGGTTAGAATTTTATTTGAATTTTAAATTACCTAATTGGCAAACAATTTATTCCTTTGTGGAGTGAAATATGTAAAGTTACCCAGTACCTAATGTAGGGTAGATACTAAGGTCTCAATGAAAAGTGTGCCATCATTAATTCATTGGTATGACTGCCATTCTTTCCATCAATGATACTTAAACTTTATTTAGCCCTCAGCATTGCTGTGTAAAATGATTTGTTACAGAGGCATCAGTAAATGAGTTTCTCCACAATACTACCTCAGGTTCATCCCTTGCGCTATATCCAGAGTGACCTTTCTAACACACAGGTCATTCATTGCCTCTGCAGAAATCATCCTAATAGTATCAGTGCTTGACCGCAGCCCTGGTGGGTTTTGATGTGTAGTCGAGTAAGAAGCCGGGTGTGGTGGCTCACGCCTGTTATCCCAGCACTCGGGAGGCTGAGGCAGGAAGATTGGTGCAAGTTTGAGACCAGCCTGGGCGACAAAAGTGAGGTCAAGGCCAGCCTCAACTGCATAGCGAGACCCTGTCTCAAAAAGACAAAAAAAAAAGAGTAAGAGCCACTGGGCCCGGCAGGATGGTTCAGTGGTCTAAAGCGCCTGCTTGGGAAAGCTTGGGCGGCTTCAGGGACCACGGTTTGATCCCCGGCACCACATGCTGCACCAGCCCTGTCCTCCGGGCCAGCTGAGCCAGCCATAAAAATGAGTGAATAAACAAACAAAGGTTCTGAAACAAGAAAAAAAAGTAAAATTAAGAAAAAAAAAAAAAAGAGTAAGAGCCACTGCTCCAGGGATGCTTCTGACTAAAAGGTGTTCTCTAAAAATACATGCTGTTGGATCTTGTCTTTTCTTCACCCTGTACCCCTTTATCCTTAGGAACCACCTTTCCCTCAGAACTCAGCTCAGGCATCACCTATTTGCCACCTCCATAAAATCCT
This sequence comes from Myocastor coypus, assembly GCA_004027025.1. Lineage (NCBI taxonomy): Eukaryota > Metazoa > Chordata > Mammalia > Rodentia > Myocastoridae > Myocastor > Myocastor coypus. The sequence goes on along the minus strand of PVJA010017112.1, from coordinate 11,925 downwards.
GACCTCCTCTGCTAGGTGAAGTCCTTCTGGTCCATAATGTTTGCCTCAAAGTGTGATCACAATATCTTTTTTATAATAACAGTGTCACTATGTGTCAGGCACTCTTCTAAGACCTTTTTATATATTCACTAATTATCACAAATATCCTAGAAGTATGGGTGATGTTAAGATGCTTTTCTAAGCCGGGCGTGGTGGCACACGCCTGTAATCCCAGCACTTGGGAGGCTGAGGCAGGAGGATTGGTGAGAGTTCAAGACCAGCCTGGGCTACAAAACTGAGCTCAAGGCCAGCCTGAACTACAGTGAGACCCTGTCTCAAAAAGACAAAAAAAAAAAAAAAGATGCTCTTCTACAAATAAGAACACCAAGTTACAGAGAAATTAAGTAATGGTTGCCTAAGGCCATCCAGACAATAAGTGGACAAACTAGTTTTGTGTTTTTCTTTTTTTCTTTTTTTTTTTTTTTTTTTGCAGTACTAGAGATCAAAATCAGAACCTTGGGCCCAGCGGGATGGCTCAGTGGTCTAAAGCGCCTGCTTGGGAAAGCTTGGGCGGCTTCAGGGACCGCAGTTTGATCCCCCGGCACCACATGCTGCACCAGCCCTGCCCTAGGGGTGGGCTGAGCCGGCCATGAAAATAAGTGAAGAGACAAATAAAGGTTCTGAAACAAGAAAGAAAAAAAATAAAATAAAATTCAAAATCAGAACCTTGCTCTTAGTGGCAAGTGCCACTAAGCCATCTTGCTGGCCCCTAGTTTTTTAGTTTTGTGGTGGGGGGGGTTGCCTTTTGTTTTGTTTTGAGACAAGAGCTTGCTGTGTTGTTCAGGTTATCCTTAAACTCACTCTGTAGTCCAGGCTGGCCATAGTGATCTCCTATCTCAGCCTCCCAAGTACTGGGGTCACAGGCATGTGCTACCACACCAAAAAACATTGTGGCTGGCTCCAGCATAGCATGTGGTGCCAGGGATCGTCCCTATACTTGCCTAAGAGGTGCTTAGTCTGCTGAACTATCTCACCAGCTTAGTGATAACATCTTAATGTATCATTTTATAAGTACAATTAGATTGTACTATATAGTATATAAAAATGAGTGCATCCTGACCTGGTTTTTGCTTTTTGCCTGTTGTTTTGTTTATCTAATTTGAGAAGTTTTAAGAAATGGAAGTTCATCCTGCGTATGATGACAGGAGACTGAGGTAGGAGATCACCCTGAGTTCATGGCCAGCCTCAATTACATGGTGAGACCATGCCTCAAAAAAGGAAGTTGAGGGGCTGGGGAGAGATAGCTCCGTGGCACAAGTGCCTGCCTGGCAAGTGCAAGGTTGTGAGTTCAAACCCTCGTCCCTCAAAAAAAAAAGAAAGAAAAGACAAAGAAAAAAAAGGAAATTGAGTCCTTAAGAAATAGCTCAGCAGCATAAGCATCTGCCTGACAAATGCAAGGTTCTGAGTTCTATCCATGATATCAAAAAGAGAAAAGAAAAAAATTGTGTGTGTGACTATTTTTTACCTTTCCTCCCCACAGTAAAAATGAAATATGTAGAAAATGTTCCTCACAACATGACAGAAAAGGAATTCTGGACACGTTTTTTCCAGTCTCATTATTTTCATAGGGACCGGCTAAATACAGGGTCAAAGGATCTATTTGCAGAATGTGCCAAAATAGATGAAAAAGGTAACTATCGCCAACACTCTACTAGTCTTTTTGCCTGTCTCTAATCATTAAAACTATTAACTTTTAAATGTCTGAGAAAGCTAAACTTTGATGAACTTTGTGTTTTGTTGATTTTCTAGGGTTAAAGACAATGGTTTCATTAGGAGTGAAAAACCCACTACTAGATTTGACATCTTTGGAAGATAAACCATTAGATGAGGTAAGAAACAATAAAAAGAGAGAAGTCTTTTCTTAGACTTCTCTGCTATCACATAGCTTTCAGGTTGACTTTAAGGGGCCGATGAGTTGGCTTAGCGGTCTGAAGCACCTGCTTAGGCAAGCTTAGGCAACCGAAGGGACCATGGTTCAATCCTGGGCACCACATGCTGTGCTAGCCCCATCCCTAGGGCAGGCTGAGCTGGCCATAGAAATAAATAAATAAAATTCTAAAAAAATAAAAAACAAAACAAAACAAATGTTTTCCTTGTGTGCTAATATGTAACCATATGGGATTAAATGTTAACTAGAATGTGATACTGGAGTCAGCTTCCTGATGACCAACTTCAGATCTGCTTACAGAATTAAGCTTTAGCAACTCACATAAGGGCATTCTATTTGCAAGGCAAATTTAATAGCAAAGAGCACTAAAAGCACTTTTTTCTAGGCAAGGGTGAATTAACACACAATAACAACACTTTTTTTTGTCTTTTTGAGACAGGGTCTCGCTATGTATGTAGTTCAGGCTGTCCTTGAGCTCACTTTTGTAGCCCAGCCTATCTTAAACTGATCCTCCTGCCTCAGCCTCCCAAGTGCTGGAATTATAGGTGTGCACCACCACGCCCAGCTTAAATAACACTTCTGATAAATTGCCTTGGAACATATAAAGGCAACTTTTCTTTTTTTTAAAAAAAAAGTAGGCACTTTAGACCACTGAGACATCCTGCTGGGCCCCAAGGAAAACATTTGTTGATTGCCTGCTAACTGCCAAAACTTGCTTTCATGGCCCTTACCCCACAGCTGCCCACTGTGTTGCAGCAGCTGGACCCAGGTATATAACCTAACTTCCTCAGCCTCATGCCCCAAGTCACAGAGAGGAGCCATTCCTTCTTCCAGTGAGGTGCCTTCTGTCCCTGCCTCGGTTATTCCTGTCAGTGTTGTTTTCTTGCTTTTCTTCTGAATTTCTTCTGCTGCACATGTAAACACATCATACCTTCCTTTTTTTTTTTCTTCTGCTTTCTAACTTCCTCCTATTTTAGTACATGTACGTAGCAAGTCACAAAAACAATGTTAAAATTTTGTGTTGGGGGTTGTCTAGTCTAATTTATAAACTAATAGAAAATACATCTTTTAGCCGGGCATGGTGGCGCACGCCTGTAATCCCAGCACTCGGGAGGCTGAGGCAGGAGGATCAGTGCAAGTTCGAGACCAGCCTGAGCTACAAAAATGAGCTCAAGGCCAGCCTGAACTGCATAGCGAGACCCTGTTTCAAAAAGACAAAAAAAAAAAAAGAAAATACATCTTTTTATTGCCTTGATGAATCTCAGTATAGTACAACATTTTTTTTAGACATGTTTTAATATCACCTCCTCAGAGACCATTCCTGATGGCCACATCTAAAGTACCCGCCCCCACTCCCCACCTAGTCATTCTATCTTGTTAGCACCTCTTTTTTCTTCACCTTTGTCACTTTCAAAAAGATCTTACTTAGGGGGCTGGGGAGATAGCTCCGTGGCACAAGCGCCTGCCTGGCAAGTGCAGGGTCGTGAGTTCAAACCCCAGCTCCGCAAAAAAAAAAAAGATCTTACTTGGTCCAGGGAGATGGCTCAATAGAATAAGTGTTTGCCTGGCAAGTGTAGGTTCCTGAGTTCAATCCCCGGTATTGCAAAAAAAGGAAAGAACTTACTTGCTGGGTAAAGGGGCACATACCATAATCCCAGCACTCAAGAGTTTGAGACCACTGTAAACTATGCAAAGCCTGGGGCCTGGCGGGATGGCTCATTGGTCTAAAGTGCCTGCTTAGGAAAGCTTGGGCAGCTGCAGGGACCGTGGTTGGATCCCCGGCACCACATGCTGTGCCAGCCCTGCCCTCAGGGCAGGCTGAGCCGGCCATGAAAATAAACAAACAAAAGTTCTGAAACAAGAAAAAATAAAAATAAAAAAATTCTTAAAAAAAAAAAAATAATAAACTATGGAAAGCCTATCTCAAAGAAAAGCAGCTTTTTTTTTTTTTTTTTTTTTTTTTTGTGGGACCAGGGTTCGAACTCACGACCTTGCACTTGCCCAGCAGGCACTTGTGCCTCGGAGCTATCTCCCCAGCCCCCAAGAAAAGCTTTTTAGAAAATCATCTTTTAGCCAGGGATGATGGCATGCATTATTTAAGAATACTGTTGTTTGCCTTGTTTTCCTTGAAAACTGCCCATCATTGGCCTCTCAGTGATATAAATTCCATGGGGCTTCATTCTTGCTACTGTTTTGGCTCTGTAACTGGAGTTCTCACTCCAGTACATGGTATACATGAAGAGCTGATAATTATTTGATAAGAGAATGGATGGCATATGTCCTTTTGTGATCTTTTACCTATTCGTGGGGAAGGGGGATACCCAGGGCCTCTCCATGCAGCATAGCCATTTTAGTTCATTGTTTATTTACCCATTGAGCCTTGTCTCACCAATCCCTGGCCCACCTTTCATCCTCTGTGTACCAAATTACATAGGAATTCAAGACAGCATTATTACATTGCTCTAATACTTTTGTTTAAATAGTTGTCCTGCCAGGCATGGTGGTGCATGCCTGTAATCCTAGCACTTGGGAGGCCAGGAGAATCACTACAAGTTTGAGGCCAGACTGAGCTGTATAGTGAGGCCCTGTCTCAAAAAGACGAAGAGTAAAGAGGGGAAAAAAAAAAAGTAGTTGTTCTTTTCTGGTGTTTTCCTCCTTGTGTCTGCCTGGCAGGCACCTGTTTATCTTAATAGTGTTCATTGAAGCTTTTGTCAGTTACCTTTTTTTTTTTTGTTTGCTTGTTTGTTCGTTTTGGTACAGAGTATTGAATTCAGTACTTCATGATTGCCAGGCAGGTCCTGTGCTACTGAGCTATATATTCCCTGGCCCTGGAGCTTTTCTGAACCTCTTCCCCATTAGTGGGATTGACCTCTTCCTCTCACACAGCACCTGCCTGCCTGTGCTGGCTGACACTCTCTTCTAACTAGTATTTAGGCCCCTAGGGCACAAGATTCTCAGTTGATCAAGTAATTACTGAGTGCTTTATACATGCATGCACTGTTGAGAACAGGACAGTGTATAAGAGCAAAGTCAGGAGCATTTAATTCTCCAATATCATATTTTACAGAGCTTGGAAATATTGTATGTCCTACCTTGACTAGGAATTATAGGAACCAAACTGGGCGTGCTAGTGCACACATGTAATCCCAGAACTTGAGAGGTTGAAGCAAGAGGATCAGTGCAAGTTCGAGACCAGCCTAGGCTACAGAAGTTTAAAAAAAAGTTATAAAAGCAATAAAGCTGGAATTTGAAATCTGCCTGACTCCACAGTCAATGCTTTTCCCCACATTATGCTTTGTTTGTTTGCATTTTTGGTGACTAGAAATTGCTCTTTAAAAAGGAAATGCAGCCAGGCATGGTAGTACATACCTGTAATCCTAATACTTGGAAGATTGAGAGTGGGATCACTGAGAGTTTGAGGCCAGTCTGAGCTACATGGTGAGATGCTATCTCTAAAAAAAGAAAATTAAACCCTGACTTTGATTTTTAATCTCCCAAATTTTTTTTCCTAGGGCTATGGCATTTCGTCTGTGCCCTCTACTTCCAATACTAAGTCCACCAAGGAGAGCAGTAACACAGCCATCATCAAGCGGTTCAACCATCACAGTGCCATGGTCCTGGCAGCAGGTCTCAGGAAGCAGTTAAGTATACCTGCAGCAGTGCCATCGCTGGCTCCTCAGGCTCTCCAGGTGAAGTTAGATGGAGGTGGTGTGCTTGGAGTTTCTCTCATGAGTGTTTTCCCTTTGTTTTAAGAGAAGCACAAAATGAACCAAATGGGGAGCCCAATCGCGTGGATGGAAGTTCTGGAGATGGAGATTGTTTTCAACCAGCAGTCAAAAGGGTATGGCCAACAAAAATACCAAGAACTTCATGTTGCTTAGTTCAAGTGCTTGGCTGCAAAAAAAAAAATAGAGCATGACAAAGCTCCTCAGCTTTGGCTTAACTAAGTTTGTATGAACTCAAAACTACTAACTTTTTATTAGCTTTTTCCGTGCTCATGTATACACACAAATTCTCTTTTGTAAATGGCTTTGTTTTCTGGGAAAGTGTTCAACAAAGGAGATAAATAAAAAACTTCATGTATGTGTTTTTTTGTTTTGTTTTGTTTTTTGTTTTGTTTTGTTTTTGTGGAACCAGGGATTGAACTCAGGCCCTTGTGCTTACCAGGCAAGTGCTTACTGTATTGAGCTATCTCCCAGCCCCTTGTATGTGATTTTTAAAATAGTTTTCTTTGCCTTGCTATTAAATGTAGTGTTTCAAGAGCTGGAGATATCTTTTCATTAAATTATGTGAGATTATCAGGGCTTACTTGCACATTTCATTCTGCAAATCTACTAAAATATTGTAATCTCTCTGATGGTGGGGGGGGTGATTTCTTTCCATACTGGCGATAAAACTTGGGATCTTGTACTTGTCAGGCAGGCACTTATGCTACTGAGCTATATCCCTGGCCCAGTCCCTCTGCTTTTTAAGCTCTTTTTCTCCCAAAGCATAAAAACATGCTATGAGCCGGGCATAGTGGTACACACCTGTAACTGTAGCTGGTCAGAAGGTTGGGGCAGGAAGGAGGATTGAGGCTAGCCTGGACTAATTGTAAGACCCTATCTCAAGAGTTTTTAGTACTTATATTCTTAATTCTACTTCTGACAGAAATCCACTTCTACACATTTGTTTTAAGAAAACATAAGGGTATGTGCAGAAGTTTAAATATAAGTACTCATTAAAGTACAAAAGAGACAACAGCAGACATCCAGTGGTGCATCTGTATGTGGGAATTATACAGTTACTATTTTAAAGGGATAATTGGGCTCAGGTGTAGCTCACTGGCAGCAATTGTCTAGTGTATATGAGGTTTATTTATTTATAATCATTTATTAATTTGGTCCAGAGTCTCACTATGCAGCTCAGACTTGTAGTGATCCTCTTGTCTCAGCCTCACCAGTGCTGGGATTACAGGCATGTACCACCATGCTGGGTTTTAGGGGCTGGTATGGCATATGGTACTGGGAATCAAATCTGGGTCCTTGGACTTGCCAGGCAGGCACTTAAATCAAGCTATCTCCCCAGCCCCAAAAATCTAATTTATGAGATAACCAAAACAAGTGTGGTGGCACACACCTGTATCCCAAGACTCAGAAGGATGGGGCAGGAGGATCACCATGAGTTTGAGGCCATCCTGAACCACTTAGCAAGAGCCTGTCTCAAAACAGAGCTGGCAAGATAGCTCCACAGACTAACACTCTGGCAGAGGCAGGCTCAGGGACTGCACCAGTTTGGTCCCAGTACCACATGCTGTGCCACTCCGCCCCCAGGGCAGGCTTATAGGCCAGAGTCCACCAGAGTCCAGGTGTAGTAGCGTATACCTGTAATCCCAGTGCTGAGGAGACTGAAAGCAGAAGGATCACCATGAGTCTAAACAATGAATGGCATACAGAAAAGGTCCCCAATTTAAAACTTCTTTTAGCAAGAATTTACTAGGTTATTAAGTATGTGTCCAATTCAAGGTACAATGTTTTGTTTTGTATTTATTGTTTGTTTTGTATTTAGTACAGTGTCTCACTGCATAGTGTTTCTCCTCTGTTCAGCCTCCCAAGAGCTGGGATTGAGGCTAGGGAGATAGCTCAGTGGAATAAGTGCTTGCCTGGAAAGTGAGGGTCCTGAGTTCAATCCCAGATGCTGCAAAAAAAAAAAAAAAAAAACATGAAGTCAAGAGCTGGGACTATAGGTGTGCACCACCACATCCAATCTCAGTTGCCATCTCAGTGGGCCCTAGGGGTAGGGCTGCCTAAGCAGGTGCTTTAATCCACTGAGCTATTTGGCCAGCCCAAGATAGAATGGGTTTATCAGGATATAACCTCATTTAAAGTATGGGAATGCCCCCACATAGTAAACCCCAATTTGAAATCCCAGCTACTGAAGAAGCGTGAGGCATGAAAGTCACAATTCTGTCAGCTTTAGCAATCGGATCCTTTTTGAAATAAAACAAATAGCCAGGCAAGGCAACATATGCCTGTAACCCTAGCATTCTAAGAAGGTGAGACTGGTCGGCGGGATAGCTCTGCGGGTCTAAGGCAAGGACCACAATTTGATCCCCAGCACTAGATGCTGCATCAGCCCTGCCCAGGGTGGGCTGAGCCGGCCACAAAAAGTAATAATAATAAAATGAAATGAAAATAACGTGAGACAAAATTACAAGTTCAAGTCCATCCCAGGCAGCTTTTTTCTTTTTTTTTAGACAGGATCTCACTATGCAATTCAGGCTGTCCTTGAGCTCACTTCTGTAACCCAGGCTGGTCTCAAACTCAAACCAGTCCTCCTGCCTCAGCCTCCTTAAGTGCTGGGATTACAGACGTGTGCCACACCACGCCCGGCCCATGCCAGGCAGCTTCTAAAAAAAATTTTCCTTGTTGATTTTCCTAATAGACAATAAATGCTGGCTAAAAACATTTCCTCAAGTCAGTAGTGGCTGCTATGTAAGAAATTGAAATTAAGTGAGTGTGGTGGCACACAACTGAAATCCCAGTACTTTGGATACTGAGACCAGAGAATCTCTAGATTCACAGCCAGCCTGAGTTACATAGTTCAAAGTTAGCATGAAGCCATAGTAAGACCCGGTCTCACCATGAAACAAAGAAATTGAAATTAGTAGCTGGGCTGAGGATGTGTAGCCCAGTGATAGAGCATTTAACCTAAGTGCAGAACTCTGGGTTTGATCCCCAGCAGTGTAAGAAAAAAGGGAAAGAAAGGCATGAAGATTTATTGGTATACCTGGAAGTGGGCTAATGAATACTGAGAGAGTAGTACAAATACGAGGTTGAGTCTAGAGAACACTGTTAAAATAGGGGTAGTTTAAATGTTAAGTTTTCAAATAGACATTTTTTTAGATATACTAGATGACCTGTATGTTCTCATTCTATGCTCAGTAGCTACAGATAACCAGATGAAGTACATAATTGGCTGTACAATATATAAATATTTATGTAGCATATTGCCAAAAAATTAAGAATTCAAGCTAGATGTGGTGGTGCATGCCTGCAATCCCAGCACCTGGGAGTTGGAAGCAAAAGGATCACTGCAAATTGGAAGCCAGCATAAACTGGCTTCAAAGTGAGCTCAAGGCTAACCCTGTCTCAAAAAAAGACCCAAAAAGAGAAGAATTCACTAATCATAACAGAAAGTCAATATTTCATGTAACTGGTTGATGAGAAAATTGGTTCACCTATTTATTTGTGGGATAGTCATCTCTAGGAAGTAAAGCTCAGAGGGCAAAAACTTAATTTTTTACCAAACTGCTACATGGATTTACTTTTTCAAACGTATTTGTTACTTGTATAAGGAAGTGACAGACCATAAGTACTGTGTTAATTTTAGGCGAAGTTACAAGAGTCCATTGAATATGAAGATTTGGGAAAAAATAATTCCATAAAAACGATTGCACTAAACCTCAAGAAATCAGATAGGTAAGTTTGGTCAATGGTAAATTTGAAGCAGAACAGTTATGTAACAAGCCACTGATGACTATATTCTGCAAGTATGGCACTCATTTTTTTAGTCCGTTTATCATCATAGGGGGCTCTCGGGTTAGCTCAGTGATTTAAGCCCTTGCGTGGGCAAACCCAGTCAGACATACGATGGTGGTTCGATCCCCAGACCCACTCTTAAGGCAGCTTGAGCCAGCCAAAAGAAATCCTTCTCAACCTTTGGAGGCTTGCCAGTTTATCATCATAAAATTACAGTGTCACCTTGTCTTAAAACTTTACTTTTGTAGGCTGGATGTGGTGATGAGGCAGAAGGATCACTGAGTTCAAGGCTAGCCGGGGCTACAAAGTGAGTTCAAGGCCAGCCTGAACTGAATAGACCATCTTAAAAACACAATTTTTGCTGTTTTTGTTTTCTCTCTGCCCACCCCCCCCTTTTTTTTTTTTTTTCAACTTTTGGATATCTCAAGAAATTATCCTACGGACGGGATAGATAGCTCAGCAGTCTAAAGCACCTGCTTAGGCAACTGTAGGGACAGCGGTTTGATCCCCAGCACCACATGCTGTGCCAGCCCCACCCCCAGGGCGGGCTGAACTGGCCATTAAAGAAAAAACGAAGGCAGGGGGACCACCCACCACCCACTTGGGACCCCCTCCTGTCTCTGTCTGGGACAAGAGCTTTCCCCCACTAAGAAATTATCTTAAGTGATCAAAGAAAATACTGTTAATTTTACATCATTTTTGTTTGTTTTTGTTTTTAATTTGGTACACGTCTCACAAACGAAGCTCAGTCTTGTAGTGATCCTCCTGTCTCAGCTTCCCCAGTAGTAGGATTACAGGTGTGTGCCACCACATCATCTGGCATATACGCCCAGGCCAGTGCTGGCACACAGGAATCAAACCCAGATCCTTGCACTTGCCAGGCAGGCATTTAGACCACCAACCTATCTCCCTGGCCCCCATTGTATTATTAACTTATTTCTCTTAAGAGCGTTTTACTGAAATATCTGGAGTGGGGAGTGGCAGCATTATGAGAGGGGTTTTTTTGCTTTGAGAAGAAATATTTTGACCATTAAAATGTTGAGAAGTTAGACATTGCATACTTTTAACATCTGTGAGCCATTATTTCTTCTGTGCTAACTTTCAGGTATTACCATGGTCCGACTCCAATCCAGTCAGTGCAGTATGCAACAAGTCAAGATATTATTAATTCTTTTCAAAGTATTAAACAGGAAATGGAAGCTTATACACCCAAGTTAACTCAGGTAACTTTCTATTTAAAGTCTAGAATTTCTTTCTTTCCTTTTTTAGGGGCAATGGTTTACAGGGTGTTCAAGGTCTCACTACTAGATTGGACTTGTAGTGATCTGCCTGTTTTTTTACAACTTCCCAAGAGCTGGGATTACAGGCTTGCACCACCATGCCCAGTCTCAGTTGCTGTCTCAGCACATCCCAGGGGCAGCAGGCTGGGGATCAAACCCTTGGCCCCTGCACCTGCTTGCAGGAGCTTTAATCCGCTGAGCTAATTTGCCAACCCTAAAGTCCAGAATTTCTATGCTATAGTTCCCACTTCAATTTCTGAGCACAGCCGGAATGAACTAGCTAATAATATGATTGGATTTAGAGGCATTATTTCCACCAAATGAATTTTTTTTTTAAAGAATTTTTTTTTTCTTGTTTTAGAACTTTTGTTTGTTTGTTTATTTTTATGGCTGGCTCAGCCTGCCCTGAGGACAGGGCTGGCGCAGCATGTGGTGCCAGGGATCGAACCTTGGTCCCTGCAGCCGCCCAACCTTTTCCTAACCAGGTGCTTTAGACCACTGAGCCATCCTACCAGGCCCCACCAAATGAATTTTTAAAAAGCAAAATGTAAGGAAAAAAAGATGTTTGGTTTATCAAGAAGCATCTAAATGTAATGGAGAATGGTAATTAATTCCAAATTTTTTACTTCAGAATGCCCATTTCTACTGGTAAAATCTCCCAGATTGCCTGTTTCCAGGCATTACTCTGTATGTTTTGCTTAAGCCCAAATTCCATATATAAATGGAGCTCATTATCTCTTCATTTTTCTCACCTTCCACATTTTAGTCAGCAAGGACCAGGGAGATAGCTCAGTGACATAAGCACCTGACTGGAAGGCACAAGGTCCCAGATTTAATCCCTGGTACCGCGCGCGCGCGCGCGCGCACACACACACACACACACACACACACACAATTAGCAGTTATTTCAGTATTTCTTGACTCCATCAACTTAGGTTAAGCAAAGTTGAAAAACTTTCCACAGTGTCAATGCAAGTTGGGGTTTTTTTGTTTGTTCTAATTTTTCCCTGTAAAAGTTTTTTTGTTTGTTTGTTTTTTGTTTGTTTGTTTGTTTTTTGTCTTTTTGAGGCAGGATCTCCCTATGCAGCTCAGGCTGGCCTTGAGCTCACTTTTGTAGCCCAGGCTGGTCTCGAACTCGCACCGATCCTCCTGCCTCAGCCTCCCAAGTGCTGGGATTACAGGCGTGCGCCACCACACC
>PVJA010017111.1:0-42238 GCA_004027025.1 Myocastor coypus | reverse complement strand
ATGCAACATTAATAGGGAGGTGGGTCATGCCCACACACTGCACTCTATAGAATGATTGTGAGGACAATATGCAATATGTCAACTTTCAAAGAAAAAAAGGGGGAAAAGAAAAAAAAAAAAGTAATGTGGATTTAGAAAGGTTAATGTTTAGTTGTTTGATCAATCTTATATACCTATATGTATTAATCTAAACTGATCCTATGATGAAAATATGTAATATAACCATTGTTAAATTTAAACAATAAAAGAATTGGAAAAAATAAAAATAAAAATAAAAATTAAAAAAAAAGAGTATTTGAGTATTTGATAGGGAAACTTTCCTATAAGAAGACTTCTAAATGCAGTAGAAATGACAGCATTAGAAAATTACCAATTCACAATGCCTAATGTTTTTAAACAAATGTAGATTATTTATGTCAGAGAATTTTAAAGCAATAGTTAAAAGATTAATGGGGAACTTTACAAATGAAGAATTATATTGATCACTCTTAGTCTCAAAGACATACAACTAATGCAATATAACAGGAAACACAAAACACCATCTACTATGCATTATATAGCACATAAAGTAATAGTTTTGCCAAGTATGCATAAGAGAAAAAATACTATGTAAAGGGCACTTGCATTTTATTTTCATTAGTACATATTTTCAGTACATGATTACATTAATCATGTGGAGTTGGTACATGTATATAACACATCTTAATTCTTTTAATGTCCCCTTCATCTCCCTGCATCCCCCTTCCACCCACCCCTTATACCCTTCTCATTTGCTATAGATCTACCTCCATTTCCTATTACCTGTCTTTTGTTTAGCTCTTTAACTTATTTATACTTTGAGTTTCTCATATAAGAGACATCATGAAATATTTATGCTTAGGCATCTTATTTCATTTAACATTATAGTTTCAAGGTACATTCATTTCTTACAAATGATTCAAATTTATCCTATAGAGCAGAGTAGCACTTTATTATGAATACATACTACATATTCTTCATTCATCTATTGGGTGTTCATGTGGCACTGTAACATGTTGTTAACGTTTTCAGGAAGATATCTAGAGGAGGAATAGCTAGATAAATGAAATTTCCATTTTGTTTGTGAGGAATCTCCATACTAATTTCCATGGCTCAGTGGTCTAAAGCGCCTGCATAGGAAAGTTTAGGTGGCTTCAGGGACGCGGTTTGATCCCCAGCACCACATGCTGCGCCAGCCCTGCCCTCAGGGCAGGCTGAGCCAGTGATAAAAATAAGTAAATAATAAATTCTTTAGAAAAAAAAGTACAAAATACTTTAAAACTGGAAAAATTACAAGTGATACAGAATTTAACTTAACAAAGTAATATGAACTTCACAGTATTTGTTGTAATGCATAGTTATTCATACAGATATTCATATTACCAGATATATGCATGTAAAATTGAAAGAAAGAAGTGTATAAGACATGAAGAACAGAAAAAAGTACAAACAATTGCAAAAAGGAGACAAAAAAATTCAGTATTATCTGCTCCTTTCCATAGACCAGCAGCAATGCACAATACAGTTGTTCAAACCATCCTTCTTCCACACATGGATAAATCTCTTTCCCCCACTCCCTCTCCTGTCCTTCTCCTCAATTTAGCAACTCTTTCCTTTTGAATTAAGTTCATTCCCTTTTCTCAGTATCTACTGCACTCTTGAGAGCCATTTTTTCTTTCAGGTTCTCACACTAAGGAGATAATATGATGTTTGTACACGTGAGTCTGGTTTATTTCACTTTAGAGTATGTTCATTTTCTAACTGTATTTTAGTACAGGGTCTTAGGGTCTACAGAGTCTCACTACATAGATCGGACTCATAGTTATCCTTCTGTTTTCAACCTCCTGTGTTGAGATTATAGGCACACACCGCCATGCTGTCTCAGTCACTGGCTCAGTGCACCCCAGGGGTGGGGCCAGCATGGCATGCTCAGGATTGAACCCTGGCTGCTGTGCTCTGCCTGAGCAGTCACTTTAGCCTGCTGAGATATCTGGTCAGCCCAAGAATTTATTTTCTGGTTGCATCTATTTACTGACAAAAGACTCAAATTTACCATTTTATAGCTGAATAATACTCTATTCTGTAAAATTCTTCTTTATCCATACTTCAATTGAATTTTTCATGTATTTATGCTTACTTTTTTCTTCTGACAAGTATCTGTCTTATTTTGGGGTGTATTTTTTTGTATTCTTTATATATTCTAGACATTATTCCTTCATTTAAGGAATTTTGGAAAACATACTTTCCCCATTCTATAGATTTTTTTATGCCATTCTGTTTTTATTTCTTCTTTTGAGTTCTTACACTAGGGAGACTATACGATATTTACACATGTAGATCTGGTTTATTTCACTTACGTGTATATCTTCAAGATACATCCACTTATATATGAAGTCTTCCAGCTTGTCATTCTTTATAACTGAGTAGCATTCCATTGTACAAAATACCACATCTTTTTAAACCATTCTTCAAATGAGATGGGCATTTTGATTGTTTCCAAGATTTGGCTATCATGAATTGTGCTGCTATGAACAGCGGTGCACAGATATCACTATGATATGAAGTTTTCAGTTCTTCTGGGAAAATTCCCAGTAGGGGGATAGCTGGATTAAGTGGGATTTCCAGTTCTCGTTTTTTAAGGAGTCTCCATACTGATTTCCATAATGGCTGCACCAGTCTGCATTCCCACCAGCAGTGGAAAAATGTCCCTAACATTGGAAAAGTATTTCATTTTCCTCAGATCCTCACCAGCACTTGCAATTTGTTTTGATTGTTTGATAACAGACACTCTTTCTGGCTGGTATTCCATTATATATGCATACCACATATATGCGGAAGTACTCCCAACTCCTGAGATAGTTTTCATAAATCTGTCTAGCTTTTTAGTATGTTAGTTATAATTATTAATTTATTTTTTGATATAAAATGATGCATAATCAAATATATGCAAATGAAATGACACTTGGGAATTTGATTCAAAATAGTCCAGCAAGGAGAAACTAGAAGGAATACAAATGAAATGAGTTACCAGGAAGACAGAGTGAAGGCATATATTTGGAGAGGCTGAGGAAGGAGAATTGTTAAATTTAATCCCAGAATGGGCAATTTAGCAGTTTAGCAAGTCTCAAAATAAATAAAGGTTGAGGATGTAGCTCAGTGCAGAGGCAGTTTATGTACAACATTTTCTCTTTGGCACGTGTTTGAAATTCTTTCTTTTTCTTTGATGGTACCAGGGATAGAACTTGGAACCTTATGCTTGCCAGACAGGTGCTTATGCTGCTGAGCTATTTCTCCAGCCTCAAAAATTTTCTAAAAAATTAGAAAATTAAAGATATCTCAGTAGAATAAGTGCTTGCCTGGCAAGCACAAGGGACTGAGTTCAATCCCCAGTTTCGCCAAAAAAAATTATAATAATAAATTATCCAGTACATTTTAATTATATATGTATAAGTTTATATGTAATGCATATAAAAATAGTACTTCTGACAAGTGATCCTAAACCCAGGATCACTTGGACCCATAGTCTGTCTCTGATGTCATTCTGCAAGGAGATATGAATGCCCTCTTACACCATTATCAAAAAGATTTGGTATACATCAGAGAAATCTTCACAATTTTATGCATAGTCCACATGGATAATCATAGTAACTAATTAATTATGAGATCTGAGTTTGAAGGATGGTTCCACAATTTATAATGCATTATAATTTTACACAATCGATTCATTTCTTTAAGTCCCAATTTCTTCATGTGTAAAAATAGAGATAAATCGACATACATCATAGGATTCTTATGAAGCTATTTTGAACATGAATGTGGTTAATTATATATGGCTATCTTAATGATAGTAATTATCAATATCATTAATGTACTTCTTTTTTATTTTATTTTTTTTTCTTGCTTCAGAACTTTTGTTTGTTTGTTTATTTTATTTTTATGGCCAGCTCAGCCTGCCCTGAGGGCAGGGCTGGTGCAGTATGTTATGCCGGGGATCGAACCGCGGTCCCTACAGCCACCTGCAGGCACCTGCAGGTGCTTTAGACCACTGAGCCATCCTGCTGGGCCCCATTAATGTACTTCTTTATGAAGATATCTATGTTATTTTTTTTTAATCTTGATTTGCTAAAAAAAAAAAATCTTGATTTGTTTAAAAGAAAATGCTCCGGGTTATACTTGAATATACACAAGCATACACAGGCATAGTAATTTACATTTAATTTGCTAAAGTTTAAAGAATCTTTACCACAAATTTTATATATTTTAAGTAGCTTTAAAAAAATACTTGTTAAAGAAAAATACATCCTATCAAAGGATAAATCAAAACTTCATAGACCAAGTCTCAATCTATAGAAGTCCCCACCCAATGACTACATGAGGCTTTGGGGGGACAACTAAACATAAACCATAACAATACCCAATACAGTTTGTTTTTCTAGTCTACTTTTCCCTTCATAGACCATTCACAAATGTGTATGATATCCAATTAAAAAAAACTTAATCTGCAAGTGCTATATATATATTGTCTAAACAATGAGAAAGCTGACCCACACAATGTGTGTAGAAGAGATTACACAGCAGGACAGGAAGTCAGGGTGCTTCAAGAGCTCTGCTTGCTCCTTAGCAACAACATACTCTTGGAAGAACTAACTTGCTCCTCTGTGCCCCTTTTTATTAGCACTGTTTATAGTACATGTTTACATTTATCTTATGGAGTGGGTATATACCTGTCTTAGTTACTTTTTACTCGTTGCTGGGACAGATACCCAATACTCAAAATGAAGGAAAGAAAGGTTTATTCAGCTCAAAGTTCCTGGAGGTTTCAGTCCATATTCTGCTGGCCCAAGGCTGAGTGGAACAGGGCGGAGAACATCCAGTTCATGGTGGCAGAACAACAGCAAAATGGTGACAAAGGCAGCCAACCAAACAGGGCAGCAGAGCAACAGCTTTCGTCTGTCTCTCTGTCTCTCTTTATATTCCTATCAGGCTCTCTGCCTTAGGATATCTGCCCTAGACCACACCCATAGTCCCAGCCCTACTCAGACTATCAGTACTAAAATACATAATCCCAGTGACTCATGAGTCAAGTCTCAATCTATAGAAGTCCCCACCCAATGACTACATGCGGCTTTGTGGGGACAACTAAACATAAACCATAACAATACTCAATACAGTTTGTTTTTCTAGTCTACTTTCCCTCCACCTCTCTCCATCTCTAAATTCTCTTTTCCTATTTACATTCATGTTGTTATTCTTAGTTCATTCATAGTTTATTAGGTTCTTGTACATGATGTATCTGAATTCTATATCCTTCCCACTTCCATCCTTCTCTTCCCTTGACCTTGGTCTGGACTCCTTCCTAATTGCAAGAGGTTTGCCACCTTTTAATTGGCCATATTGAGCCAGATTAACAAATAAGCCTTTGAAGTACAAGATGCATTCAAGCTGTAGTAATAACTATTTTTAGCATACTTTCCCTTATCATATCTTTGCCATCTTCAGCCTACTGGATATATTCAATCAAAAATAAAATAACCATAATTATTTTTTATTATTTTTAACATTTATAAAGGCTTAATTAAATGATTGTCACCACTCTGAACATCTCAAATTTTTTAATTTGGTTAACTCTTAAAACTATGAGATGGGCCGGGCATGGTGGCGCACGCCTATAATCCCAGCACTCGGGAGGCTGAGGCAGGAGGATTGATGCGAGTTTGAGACCAGCCTGGGCTACAAAAGTGAGCTCAAGGCCATCCTGAACTGCATAGCGAGACCCTGTCTCAAAAAGACAAAAGAAAAAAACCAATTATGAGATGAAAGAGTTCCAGCAGGGCATTTTAACCCATTGATAGGCTTTCTGAGGGCCAGAAATATAGCACAGTGGCACAAGCGCCTGCCTGCCAAAATGAAGTTTAATCTTTTTGCGACTTCAGGCCAAATCAAAAACCATAAAAGGCACTTCAATGCGCCTTCCCACATTTGCAGGAAAATTATGTCTTCTCCTCTTTCCAAAGAGCTCAGACAGAAATACAATGTTTGCTCTATGCCCATCTGAAAGGATGATGGGGTTCAGGTTGTATGAGGACACTGTAAAGATCAGCAGGTCAGCAAGGCAGTCCAGGTTTACAGGAAGAAGTTTGTCATCTACATTGAATGGGTGCAGCAGGAAAAGGCAAATGGCATAATTGTCTACATGGGCATACACCCCAGTAAGGTGGTTATCTCCAGGCTAAAACTAGACAAAGACTGCAAAAAAAAGATCCTGGAATGGAAAGCCAAATTTCGCCAAGTAGGAAAGAGAAAGGGCAAATACAAGGAAGAAACGATGGAGAAGATGCAGGAATAAAGAGCTCCTGTGTGCAACTTTTAATTAAAAACTGCTAAAATGAAAAGCAACAACAACAAGAACAAAAAAAAAAAAAAAAAAAAAAAAAACAAAAAAAAAAAAAAAAAAAAAAAAAAAAAAAAAAAAAAAACCCTATGAGATGTATAAAGCTGTTGGCCCCGTATAAACAATGAGAGGGATACAAAATTTAAGTAATTTACCCATAGTCACACAGCTGAAAAGCAAAAAGCTAGAACTCAAATTCAAGCAGTCTGGTTCTAGCTCAGGGCTTCACAGCCTCAGCAATTTGATATTTTGAGCAAAGCCTACATTTTGTCAGGGTTTTCCTGCACATTTCAGAACATTTAGCAATAATTTATGTCCTACTCCTACTGGATCCAATGGCATTTCTATCCAAGTCATGATGACTGATAACTTGCTACATATTGCCAAATGTCTTCTTGGTGAATAGGAATTTTCCCTCATGGAGGGACAGTGCCTCTAGAAAGTTCCCATACATGTTGCACAGAAACCTCTATACAATGTTGCCTTTCTGAAATCTATGCATAAATATGGGAACCCAGAAAAGAAAAATGTAAAATTCATCTCTAAGCTAGATAATCGTTCATCAAAACTGCCAGTACTTGTAAACTCTCCTGGGTGTTCCTCCTCAGTTATATTTTTCTCCCTATTTTCATCATACTAAATTTTGTGTTAATAATTCTCTAACTTGTTCTTGTAGTTTTCCATATAAGGCTGATGTATACACATGTTGTTTAGTTTTACTTTTTTCTAAAGTATGAATAAAAACTATTTTTTCTTGTTTCTTAATTTTTTCACTCATTATGCTTTTGGATATATCTGTACTCATGTGTAACAGTTCAAGTGTATTCATTTTCACTGCTTATAGTAATTCACTGAATAAACATGACAACTTATTCATCTGGTATATTCACTGTATTCATTTCTTTACTGTTTAGGAACATTTAAGATAACTGTAGCTTTTTCTACAGTATTACAAACAATGCTGCTAAGTATCCTTAGGGTATACACTTAACAGTAGAATTTCTCCTTATGGCAGTGCACATCTTTCATTTTAATAAATGTCCAAAGTACATTTTCCAATATATTTTCACCAAATAGATATTACCATTTGCATTATTCTATACCTTGCTATAAATCCTAATAACATTCCAATTTTTGTAACTCTTAGTATCTATTAAATGATTTATCATTGATGTTTTAATTTCCATTTGCAGTTTAGACTGGCCTTTAACTCACTTTGTAGCCTAGGCTGGCCTTAAACTCACAGCAGTCCTCCTGTCTCAGCTTCCCAAGTGCTAGTGTTTCAGGTGTGTACTAATGTTACCAATATGTGTTACCACATCCAGCCTGAGCCTATTTTCTTATGTTTCTGATTACCTAAAACCTGAAAACAAAAAATCCTATAAAGCAATCTGTGTATCTGAGTGTGAATATATACATGCATACATATAAAAATTTACTAAGTACTTTTCTGACATTCTGTAAAATCAGTCAGCAGCAATGCACACTTGCAGTGCCAGCTACTAGGTGTGCTCATGCAGAAAAGTCACAAGTTCAAGGTCAGCCTCAGCATCATAGGCAAGCAGAAAGGAGGGAGTGAAACAAGAAAAAGAGAAAGTCAATGAAACAGAAAGAAAGGCAGCAAGAGAACAAATGAGGGGCCAAAAAGGTATAAAACAGCCAGAAAACAGGTAACAAAATGGCAACAGATCCTTAAAAGTAAGTAGTTAAACTCACAAAGCAAAAGATACACATTAGCAAAGATCTACATGTAACTCTGAAACCATAAACCTATTAGAACATGGAGGATAAGTACCATAATATTGGATTTGATGCTGATCTTACAAATAAGACACAAAAAACACAGGTAACAACAGGAAATACCAGGTATTCCGGTCCCCACCACTGGAAAAACATCACCACACACACAAAACCATACATACACATGCACAAAGATAAATTGGATTTTACTAAGATTAAAATATTATCCATCAAACACTATTAACAAAGTAAAAAAGTAACCAACATAATAGGAGAAAAATTTGCATATCGTATATCTGCTAAATAATTATGAATCAAAATATGTAAGGAACTCCTACAACTTAACAATAACATTTTTTACACTTTTTTTTTTTTTTTTTCAGAACTGAGGATTGAACTCAGGACCTTGCACTTACCAGGCAGGCACTTGTGCCCCTGAGCTATCTCCCAAGCCCCCAAAACTACTTTTTTTTCTTGTTTCAGAACTTTTGTTTGTTTGTTTATTTTATTTTATTTTTATGGCAGGCTCAGCCTGCCCTGAGGGCAGGGCTGGCACAGCATGTGGTGCCAGGGATCGAATCGTGGTCCCAGCCGCCGCCTAAGCTTTCCCAAGCAAGCACTTTAGACCACTGAGCCATCCTGCCAGGCCCCGCCCAAAAATATTTTTAAAACACAAGACTTGGATAGAAATTCCTCCCGATATGCCAATGGCCAATAATAATATAAAGTGATTCTCAGCTAACAATGAAGAAAATGCAAATTAATGCCACAATTATATGCTATGTCACAGATACTAAGATGTCCATGGTCAAAAAATGAAAAACTAAAGTTTTAGTAAAAATTAGAGAAACTTAATATTTTTACATTGCTGGCAGGAATGTAAAATAGTGGAGCATCTTTAACACATTCACAGTGGGGCTGTAATTCATACATTCTGATGCGAGAGAGCTCTGAACCACGGTGGATACATACATGACCATCCCCTTGGATGTGTGGAACAGTCCCATCTGGTGGTTCAAGCTACTTGATGTGGGACACTCATACATGTACCACAGTAGTTCAAGCCAGTGGGACTATGTTAATCCTCGAAGACTTGAACATCATGCTGCCACATGATCCAATGGTATCTACAGGTCGTATATGCCAAAAATAATTGAAAGCAGTAAGTTGAACAGAAATATTTCTATATTCATATTCAGATGGTATGCTTGTACACTTATGTTCAAAATATTAAATATTATTCAGCCCTAAAAATGGAATGAAATTTTAATACGTGCTATACCTTGGGTAAACCTTGAAGACATTATGGTATGTCTAAGCCGGGCCCAAAAGGACAAATACTGCATGATTTCACTTCATATGAAGCACTTGGTTCATATACTTACTGCCCATTTGCATATCTTGGAGAAAACATTTATTAACACCTTTTTTCTTAGAGATAAAAAGTAGAATGGTGGGCCTGGCAGGATGGCTCAGTGGTCTAAAGTGCCTGCTTAGGAAAGCTTAGGTGGCTGCAGGACCGCGGTTCGATCCCTGGCACCACATGCTGCGCCAGCCCTGCCCTCAGGACAGGCTGAGCCGGCCATAAAAAGAAATAAATAAACAAACAAAAAGTTCTGAAACAAGAAAAAAATTATTAAATAAATAAATAATTTTTTTTAAAAAAAAGTAGAATGGTAGTTACCAGGGACTGGTGAAAATGGGAAATTATTATTAAATGGGTACAGAGTTTCAGTTTGGGATGATGAAAAAATTCTGGATATTGGTGGCAGCAATTTTTATACCACAATATGAAATGTACTTAACTGTTTTGTTTAATTAAAAACAGTGAAACAGTAAATATTATTTTGGGTATATTTAACCAGAATAAAAACAATTAAAAGAAATGATTGCTAGAGTTCTAGCTGGCTCTAGGAACGATTTTGGGAAGTATTTGTGCTAAAAACAAAAACTGAGGGAAAGAATTTGAGTTCTTTTAAACTTTAGTTGATAAATTTTAACAATTAACTTCGACTGCATATATTTGAATGAGGTTTTAGGTATGGAATATACCCGTCTTCCCTCCTACTTACTCGTAATAATCAAACAGGTAATAACTCATGTAGTTACACATTACATGAGTGATTTACTGTTACACTGTTTGGGAGAAATCTTAGAAATGACAAAAACTTGGGCCCACGAGATGGTTCAGCAGTCTAAAGCACTTGCTTAGGTAAGCTTAGGCAGCCACAAAGACCACAGATTGATCCCTGGTACCTCATGCTGAGCCAGCCCCACTTCCAGGGCAGGCTGAGCCAGCGATAGATAGATAGGTAGGTAAATAGATAGATAGATAGATAGATAGATAGATAGATGACAAAAACTCAATCTTTTAATATGAAACTATGGCAGACTAAGCAGTAGTATGGTGATACTGTTCTTTCTGTGTTTAACATCACCAGGAGGATTAAGTCCAACCTTAGGAGAGGGCACAGATAGGACAAGAAGTACGAGTGTATACACATACACATGCATACATATGTGGTTAATATTCACATATTGATAATTACATAAAGAGAACCCAGAAGTATGCCCACATACTACTTCAAGTAGACGAGTTAGATAAACTATTCGGGTAAAAAAAATTCTCAACACACCTTATTATCTCAGTATTTTTGACCTATGTCCTTCTTGAAGAATTTAAGGTAGTTCATAAATATTTAAGAAATACTTAAAATAAATTATACACAAAACAAAAATTAATTAAGTTAGAAGTTGTAGCATCAGAGATAATGTTGAAGATTGGGAATATTTCACACAAATTAAAAGTGAGTTTGTTGAAGTGGCAAAGGCAAAAGGGGGAAATAAATTTCTTTTAGGGAACATCATGGTATAACAAAAAGGAAGCCAATTTATACACAAAGTATCTCACTTTGTCATTGCTAAGTAGCTCTGTGCCTGATTCCACACCTGTAAAATGACTGTAATTTTATCTGATCTAAGAATACTGCAAGATTCTTATATCAAACAAGGTAATGTGAGAGCATTCTGTAAACCTCAAAATGTGGTAAAGTATTATTCTTATTGACTTGGCTTTTTAAAATAATGAATTTGTTTGCAGAAACATTTTTCTAGCCTATTCACACTCAATGTTTAAGTTGTAAAACTAAAAAACCAAAGTTTTCATGTTTTCAGGTAGGGTTTTGAAAAAGGCAAATTACATAGATGTTTCTTATGATAACTTCTATGTAAGCTTAAGGAATTATATAAAATCATAATTCAGTGAAGACATTTCTGTGAAAAGGTGTGGAAATAATATGTTTACCTACATTTCTTTCTAATGGTTTGCTTAATGTGGAAACTAAGAAGTTAGATAGCCTATCTATAAACCTATCTCATAACTACAGGAAGACTCAAACTAATCTTTTGGTGAGTACCAGAATGCAGTGTAAGATTGAATTTTCTAGAAAATAACAGCAAACATCAAAATTCTGTAATGCTGAATCAAAATCTGTGTATGATATCAAATATACAAGAATCAAGGGGCCAGCCAAATAGCTTAGCAGATCAAAGTGCCTGCAAGCAGTCACAGGGGCCAGGGGTTCAATCCCTGGGCCTGCAATGCCAGCCCTGCCCCCGCAGGTATGCTGAGATGGCAACTGAGACTGGGCCTGGTCATGCATGCCATAATTCCAGCTCTTGGGACACTGTAAATGGGCAGATCACTATGAGTCAGATCTAGTAGTGAGATCCTAAACACCCCATAGAGCCTTCAAAAAAAAAAAGAAGAAGAAGAAGAAGAAATAAGTAATGTTCAATACCAAAACTTGAACTGCAGGTCTACTTGTCCAGCAAAGCTTCTACTTCACACTAATAGGTTGTTGACACAACTGTAAAGCTTTTCGTTGTTGTTGTCCTGGGCATTGAAATGGGGCCTTGTACGTGGTAGGAAAGTAGGCAAATGTTCTACCAATGAGTTACATCATCAGCCCTTTTTATTGTGTTTATCTTGAAACAGTCTGTTTCTGAGTTGCCCAGGCTGGCCTTGAACTCTCCATCATACAAGAAGAGCCTCCTAAGTAGCCAGGATTACCATACACAGCAAGCAGGCATTAAACAATTGAAATAAGGATTCATAGGAATTAATCATAAATGAATCTGTGACACATTTGTTCTTAGTATGTCTAAAAAAAAAAACTAGTGGGAAAGCACTTCACAAAAAAAGAGCTAAATTCTAGTCCCAGACTCTCCACTGCATAAGTGACTAGACAAAACAACCCATATGAGCACCAGTTCACTCATGTATAAAATGGAAGAATTTTGGGTTAAGAATTTTAAGGTTTCTTCCACCTCTAAAATACTCACCTTGTGGGGCTGGGGAGTTAGCTCTGTGGCACAAGTGTCTGCCTGGCAAGTGCAAGTTTGTGAGTTTGAACCTCAGCCCTGCAAAAATAAATGAATAAATAAATAAAACATACATAAAATAAAACTTTCTAAAATACTCATCTTTTGGAGTTTAATTATTTTTAAATAGAAACTTCAAAAGAGACCATTAGTAACAATGGAGGAAACAATATACAATATGACATAATCACTTATCATATAGAACAAAACAATATGTGTTGAATAAGCAACAGGTCAAAACTCAGTTTGTACCAAAGCAAACCTTAACTTGTCTTTTGACTTGCTTATGAAAGTCTGTGTACATTTAAAAGAAAGTGACCTGGCATCATTCATCATTAGGTAACAGCAATAGGGTGTGGCTCAAAAAATGCACTTCACCATATGCAAAAACTCAGTGAGGGACTGGAAAAACCCTATTGCTGTAAGTTACTACAGGAATTAACATGTAGCTTCTTCACTCATTCATGGGTGAACCCAATTTCATAATAAAATAAAGTTTAACCTCCCTCGGTACTACAACTTCCTATTATCAAAGTCACCCTTCTAAAAAAAAGCAAAATGGCATTTCGACAGTGTTTATTAAGGGCTAATATTTCATAAGCTTTTTACTAATAATTCTGTTCTATAGTTCTGTAATAATTAATCCTAATATTGAAAAAACTCATGCCTAAGAAAGTCCATCACAGGTTATTTATAAAAAGAATTTAGAAATGACATAAATTTTATTGAAAATAAGGGAATAATTAAGCAAGGCTATAATATTTGATAGAGTAAAACTCAGCCATTAAACACAAAGGCTGAAAAGTATTCCAAGAGAGGCCAAAGGAAAACACTTTTCAGAATATATATGTATAACCCTCAGCTGGAATAAAAAAAACATATGGGGAAAAGATACAAGCAGACATGCACAGTGGAACACACTTGTAATTCTAGAACTCTGAGAGGCTGAAGTAGGAGGATCACAAGTTTAGTCCCAGCCTGGACAATTTAGCAATTTAGGAAGACTTTGTATCTGTATCAAAAATAAAAATAAGGTTGGGGATGTAGCTCAGTGCTAAATACCTGGGCTCAACTTCCAGCTTAAAAAAAATACTAGAAGCAAATAGATGTTCATATTAACTATAATTTCATATGAGATGGGGCAGTATAGGCTTTTTTTAGATTCCTGCTTTCCAAATTTTATTTAATGAATATGTTTTGCTTTTAGTAATGATTAAATGACTAAATATAAAATATTTCTTTTTAATCTTCTTCAAAAAAGTAAAAAGGCTACAACTCCAGGTTATTTCCCATGGAGCAACCTATCATGGAAGCCTTAGAAATGCCCAAAAGGGGGCCCAGCAGGATGGCTCAGTGGTCTAAAGCGCCTGCTTAGGAAAGCTTAGGTGGCTGCAGGGACCGCAGTTCGATCCCTGGCACCACATGGTGCACCAGCCCTGCTCTCAGGGCAGGCTAGCCGGCCATAAAAATAAGTAAATAAACAAACAAAAGTTCTGAAACAAGAAAAAAATAATAATAAAATAAAAAATTCTTAAAAAAAAAACAAAACAAAACAAAGAAATGCCTAAAAGTAGGCCTTTAAAATAGGGTGAATTTTAAAGAAACTTTCAAATGAGATGGTGTGTGTGTGTGTGTGTGTGTGTGTGTGTGTGTGCTTAATCTTGAAAGGGAAGTGGAAAGAAGTAGAAAAACAAAAAGGGAGCAGAATAGATAGGGAGGGAGAAGTGAAGAAGGAAGGAGGAAAGAAAGAAAGAAAAATGATCAAATCTCATGGTACCTCTTGGGTGTACAGCCTACGCTTCCAGCAATAAGTACATCCAGATTTAGAAACATAAAATAATTTACCTAGGATCTCTACCACTTAGTGAACAAGATCAAAACAACTTCAGGTTCCACAATGACCACTTTAATGGGTAAAAATTATACTTTGGCATGGTGGTTTATAAGCTGAGAGTTGGAGTTTATGTTTTTAAAATGACAGTGCTTATAGTGTTTTGTTTTTAAATTGAAAGCTACCTAAAACCACTGAACCTGCCAGCACACACACATGAGCCCCAGGCAGTATTATGTTACTCATTCTTCCTGTTACCTGTTTTTCCAGGTTTCTGTGTGTGTGTGTGTGTGTGTGTGTGTGTGTGTGTGTGTGTGTACTTTAGTATCCATAGATACATATGTACACTGTGTATATATTCATGTTTTCCTTATTTTCTAGCCCATGTTTGAGATATGCCTACTTAAAGTAATATGAATACAAACTTTCTGAAAGGCTTCTCTTAGTAAAAAGAACTTTTAAGATCTAACTTAGGGAATAACTTTAATTTTGTGTACATGTGTGTGCATGTGTGTGTGGATGCGTGTAGTGCTATGGATCAAACCCAGGGCCTTGGGTGCTATCAGTGAGCTCTAATTTATATCCCTACCCCTAAATCATTGTTTCCTTTTTAAGACAGTATATGTTTGCAATACATATTCAATATATTCATTGGTGAGTTCTAGTAAATATACATATTGCATCTTGATCCTTTTTACTTGTTGGGGGGAGATACCTGGAATTGATCTCAGAACTTTGCACTTTCCAGAGAGCCATTATGCTGCTGAGCTATATCCCTGGCCCCCTTTGTCCTTCTTTTTTTTTTTTTTTTTGTCTTTTTGAGACAGGGTCTCACTATGCAGTTGAGGCTGGCCTTGAGCTCACTTTTGTAGCCCAGGCTGGTCTCGAACTCACACCGGTCCTCATGCCTCAGTCTCCCGAGTGCTGGGATTACAGGTGTGCGCCATCACACCCGACTTCTTTGTCCTTCTTAATCCCTACATAATTTGTAAATATCTCCAATACAACAAAAAATAATTAAATAAATTATCTTCATTTATACTTCTTTTTTAAATGTCTTCAATTATGACATGGTAGTTGTAAGGACTTGTGTTAGTTGTCTCACTACTAATACAAAATTCCTGACATCCAAAATTAAATTTATTTAGCTCACAATATGTGGAGGTTTCAGTCCATAATCAACTGGTTCCAAAAGCAAGGCGGCATGGCAGAGGGGCAACTGTTCATGGCAGCAGAAGACAACAAAAGTAAAAGAGGGAACGGGCCTTTTCCTTCCTTCTAGTACATGCAGCCTATCCACCCGCGGGCAGGTGCAGCACTCACATCCCTAGCACTAGACACTGAATCAATCACAAACTCTAGACTCAGCTGCCCATGAAGCACTCGTCCCCTCCCCCATGGCCGTGTGAGGCTTTTGCAGGCACAACTAGACACAACCTATAACAGGGCTACTATCCTTACTCTCTCTAGCTTTTATTTTTATCATTTTAACGCCAACTAGACTGCTTCAAATTTTCAAAAAGTGTATATTTCTCAAGTAGCATCACTCATCTCTAGTATTCCTTCCTAACATCCTCTAATTTCAGAACTCCATTATAAAAATCTTATTTTTTCAAAACTAAATAAAGAGATTATTTTTGTGGGGAGAAGTAAACCTTGAAAAGGAAATATATGATATTCTTGTTAATATCTCTATAACTTCACAGAAGTCTTTTCTGTTTTTTGTAATCTATTACCTCAAAGTAGGGACTGGGGAGATAGCACTGTGCTGTAAGTGCCTGCCTGACAAGTGCAAGGTCACAAGTGCAGAACCCCGGTCCTGCAAAAACGAAAAACAAAAAAGCCTCAAAGTCACTATCAGTGGAATTTAAAAACAAAAATTAAACACATGTTATATAGAGCCTTTTTTATTTTTTTAATCTTTTATTTATTTATTTGGTACAGTGTCTCACCATGCATCTTGGACTCGCAGTGATCCTCCTGTCTCAGCCTCCCTGCTGCTGAGATTACTGGTGTGCGCCACCATACCTGGTTTCTGTGGCCAGCACAGTGCCCCTGGGTTTCCAGGGTTGGCATGGCATGCAGTACCGAGGATCAAACCCAGGTCCTTGCACTTGCCAGGCTGGCACGTAAGACTACTGAGCTATCTTCCTAGTCCACATAGAGCCTTTTAAAATGCATAGTATTTTATAGTCAAATACAGTATATGAGCCACACATACACAAAAAAAATGTATCATTTTTTGTTGCAGGAATTTTTGGATATGTCCAAATTTCAACTAACTTCTGTGCTTGTTTTTTACATTTCATATATTATTTCCTGACTAATTTTGTTGATATTGTATCAAAATTTTCCATAATCAAGTATGAGATAGTTACTGTTTACATATATCCAGTTCATTTTAAGCAATTTCATTTCACTGTTCTTTATTACTTAACTTGAAAATAGTAAAAATATAAATGTTAAGTCACATGATTAAACATTACTACTTTAATTTTTGATCTATTTACTTGCAGGACACAGCAAAAAGCAGTTTTCTCAGAATGGTGCATGTTGGTTTGGTGTAAATAATAAGAATATTTTAGCTACAAGAAGAAACCTGCCTTTTTCACATCTAATGTTTTTGTGACGAATTGAAATCTCCTTGTATGAGTTTTTAAAAAATGAAAATATAGTGTAGAGCGTAGTAGGATAAGAGTAAACTCATCCTAAATAAAAACTTTTGCATACTTATTGTCAGTGTGAATATTTTAAAACTCATCAAACTGTACAGTATTTGCAGCTTCAAAATCAGAGTATTTATACTATGTTTTGGGTATTTTAACATTGTTCTCTAATTTTATTTATACTAATGTACATTAAAATTAAAACATTAAGCAAATATTTTCCCATGATTAGTAAACATTTTTCCATAGGTCCTTTGACTTACTGCCATAGGACACAGTATTTGTCAGCTTTCTCATCACTGGCACAAAATAAAATACCTACCACTTAGGAGGAAAGGTTTAGCTGGGCTCACAAAAGAGGGTTCTGTGCATGGCTGGCAGGCTCCAAGGCAGAAGCAGATGGTGGAAGGGCCTGGTAGGAGAAGACTTAGATCTGCAGCAGCCAGGAAGCAAAGGAGTGGTGCAAGAACAGCCTTCAGCTCAGGCCCTTGGTGACTCACCTCTTCACACCAGACCCCCTCCTGCTAACAGCACAGTCAGCCAGGAACTTATCAGGGGATTAACTCAATCATGCTCTAAAAGCCCCTCTTCAGAGTACATGGGACTTCTTGGGTACATTTTAGGTATAAACTATGGCAGGTACTGACTACCCTTTGGAGCACAGAGACAGCTTCTTCTGGAGTAAAGGGCATGCTTACTGCCTATTAATGAGATGTACACTCCTTAATCTCAGAGTTCCTGTCCTTTAAACAATGCATGAAGTGTGCAAATATCATCTGCCTCCTTCACATATCTGTGTGAAATTAGGGCTCAGGCAATCAATAAAGAAGAAAAAACACTGCTTATACTTTGGTTCCTATTGCTGTAATAAACTGTCTTTTGTCACTGATCATAGGAGTGTATCTGTTTTCTGCCAGCAACCATGAAACCATAGTTTTATGTTTGTTAGCCTGCAGCAGGGTAAAATCTAAGACTTTTCACTGTTCTTGACATCTGCTCATTAGCAGCTAATAAATATTTCACAATTGTAATTATTTATAATAATCAGCATCTTGAAATATTATATGCGAATTAAATTATAAAATTAATCTTATTGTAATTTACACTGAAGGCTTTCATACCTCAGGTTTTTTCTTTCTACTTCTTACTCATCTATATTTTTATGATAGGATTTGACAAAGAAGGGATTTTTCAATATGCTACTGCTCTGAAAAATTGTAACTCAGAATATACAATCCAGAAGAGATAGTTACCAGAAAATTTTTATTATACTTTTCTACCTTTATCACATAGTCGTATTGTATTAAAAAATAAGAGTTTTGCCAAGACAGCAATGTTTTCTCCAGATTTTCTAGTAAAGTTAATAACCCAGCATACAAACTACATTTCCTAATCTACCATGTCCTTTTGCTTATTTGACCCACAGTCTTCTGCAGCTAAGGATCTCATAGAAAATTTCAGTGCTATTTCCAGGTCCTATGCGAAGAGATGATAATCTGTGCTTAAAAACTAAAACTTTAAGCAAAATATTAAAGATAAAGTATACTTATGAGGCATGCCATACTGGCCCTACCAGGGGGGTCACTGAGCCCATGATGGAGATTAGGCATGGTAGCACATGCCTGTGATCCCAGCACATGGGAGGCTGAAAACAGGAAGGAAGATTATTACTACAAGTCCGATCTACATAGTGAGACCCTGTAGACCCTGTCATACGTACAGAAAAAAATAAAAAATACTTATGAATTCATCTATGTTCTACACATTGGTGGTGATAACATTAGTAGTTTGCCAATTACTTAAGGGAAAACTAAAAATCCTTGATTCTTAAACTTCCCATTTTCCCAACCTGACATGGCTCGAAAATGTCTAGGGAACCAAGTTTAGATATTAACCATTATATATTATGGATGAAATACGAGATGTTTAATGATGTCCATGTTGGTGAATGTAGGGATGTTTATTAAAATATATTCTAACAAATTGATGTTTTTGTTCTATTAGATTCCAGAGGAATTACAAATGGATTACCATAGCTCTAAAGTGAGACAGTACAGGCAAGAACAGCTACTTAGCATTTGTCCTAGTATTGACAGGCTCAGAGCTTCACCTTCAGAAATATGTACATAAACTTTTGTAGCTATTCTTTAAAATTCTTGAATCTGAAATAATTTCCACAATAATTCATGTTAGCTATGACATTATTATTAAAATAAACTGTTTTTGGAATGCCAATATGTTTTAGTTCATTAAAAGGCCAAATATCAAGTAGGCTATGGTACTTTCTTTTTTCTTTTTTTTTTGTGCAAGGTCTCACTACACAGTTTGGGATCATAATAATCCTCCTGATTTCTGCCTCCCTAGTGCTGAGATTACAGGCATGTGCCATCATACCCATACTCCGTCACCAGCTTGGCACACCTGTGGGATTTAACCCTGGCTCCTGCTTACCTAAGCAAATGCTTAGTCTGCTGAGCTATATCACTAGCCCTCTACTTTTGTTTTAATCAATATTAAATATTAAATAATATAAAATATTACCACATGAAAGAAAATACTGTTAATGGTACCTAGAAAACAGCAGATGCAATAATATTGTTATGACAGTCTTTATTTACTTATTTATTTGGTATAGGGTCTTGCTATGCAGCTTGGATTTGCAGTGATCCTCCTGTCTCAGCCTCCCCAGTGCTGTGGTTAAAGGAGTGTGCCACCACACCTGGTTTCAGTGGGTACAGGGCTGGCATGGCATGTGGTACCAGGGATCAAACCCTAGTCCTTGTGCTTGCCACGCAGGTGCTTAGACTGCTGAGCTATCTCCTCGGCCCAATCATATCATATTTTTAAAACATGAAATTAATCCTACATAAAAGATGAAATACATTTGTCAACAATAATAGGAAACTGAGAGACAAACAAATGCTTCACAAACTAAACTAATTAAATTAACCTTTATCTTCCTGGCTACTTCCCTACCTAATTTACTTCCCTGGCCCAAACCCCTTTGTCTTGCCACTCTTTCCCAACTTACTTTACTTCATCTAATTCAGTGTATAATTAACTGACTCTAACTGCTTTTTCACGTAATTTCTTTATGAGGGGTCCTATGCCACATAAAATGTGCATTAAATAAACCTCGTACAGGGCCAGTGAGATAGCTCAGCAGACTAAGTGCCTGTTTAGGTAAATTCAGGAACCGGAGCTCAATCCCTGGTACCATCTGCTGCACACTAAGCTGGTGACCAAATCCAGGCATGGTGGTGCACACCTATAATCCCGGCAGGAGGAGGCTAAAACAGGAAGAACACTATGAGTCCAAGATGCATAGTGAGACCTTCTACCAAATACATTTTTAAAAATCCTCATGCATTTCTTCTCTTAATCTACTTGTATTGGTTTAAATCTCCTACCAAGACACAGCCCTAAAACCCTAAGAGGGAGTAAGTATAATTTTGTTGCTCCTGTGTTAGTAAGAACCTATAGAATTAAATTTACAAATAAGGTTTAATTTACAACTGTACTTATTCTTTTAAAATATGAATGTAAAAACAGGAATAAAACTCAACAAAATACAAAACTAGGAATAGACTCATATATATGATGAAATGATTTTCAAAAAACTATCATGATGTAGAAAATAGTCTTTAATAACTTATATACAAAAATTAAAAGATCCAGAGAAAAGACCTAAAACTATAAAACTTTTGGAGGAAAATGTATAATATGTGGCAAAAATAAAGACATAAATAGATTCATCAAAATTAAAAACTTTGGTGCAGCAAAAGGTACTGTTAACAAAATAAAAGAGCAACATATGAAGTGGGAGAAAATATTTTCAAATCATATCTGGTAAGTGCTTAATAACTAGAATGTGTAAGATCCCTAAAGCTTAGGTTGAAAAATGCTTCAGTACAAGAAAGTAACCAATTAAAAATGACCAAGGAATTATAAAAGATATTTCTCCAAAGATCATACACAAATAAGTATGAAATGATGCTCAACATCATTAATCTTTAGGGAAATGAAAACCAAATTGTAGTAACACTACTTCATACACATTAGGATTGTAAAATAAGAAAAGAAAAAGAAGGAAAAGAAAGATGGAAAAAAATGAAACAGCAAATATTGGCAAGAAAAATTGTAATCCTTGTATTTGTTAGTAAAAATGTGAAATGGTACACCCACAATGAAAACAGTCTGATAGTTCCTCAAAAAATCAAAAATAGAATCATCATATGATCCACCAATTCCACTTCTGACATAAACTCAAAGGAACTGAAAGCAGGATTTAATAAAGGTATCTATCTACTCATAAGAGATAACAGCAGTATTATTTACAATAGGCATTCATATTGCTTAATTGGTAAAGTGTATGCTCATGTCAGATGCCTTTTTTTGGATAACGTCTTTGAATTTTGGAGGCCTAATTTTTTTCACTTCTTTATATGTTCTAGATAGAGGTCCATTGTCTGAGGGAGAGTTCACTATAATTTTTCCCAATTCATGGGTTTTCTCTACTCTATTGGTAATTTCTTTTGATATATAGAAACTTTTGGGATAATAGTCCTTTATGAGATATTTTAGATACAACCCAAATGTCTATCAACAGATGAAGAGATAAACACAATGTGGTGTATATATATACACAATGGGATAAGCAGTCTTAAAATGGAAGAAAATTTTGACACATTCTACAGCACAGATGTACATTGAGAATATTGTGCTAAGTGAACTAGGCCAGTCACAAAAAGACAGATGTCACAAGAGGTTAGTTTCATAACAATGTGAAGACACAATACTGAAACATAAACTGAAAATAGTAAATTTTATGTTATGACCTGTGTCAGTTACTCTTTTATGGCTGGGACAAATACCTGACACTCAAAATTAGGGAAGGAAAAGTTTATTTAGCTCACAGTTATTGGTGGTTTCAGTCCATACCCAGCTGGCTCCAAGGCTGAGTGGCACAGGGCAGAGAGCAGCCATTCATGGTGGTAGCAAAGAGCAAGAGTAAATGGGAGTAGCAGCAACAATAGCAACAGAGAGCAAGTCTGTCTCCCTCATGTTGTATTCAGGCTATACACCCCAGGCTTGGCATAATACTCACATCCATAATCCCAGCAGCACTCACACCCATAATTCTAGTGGATCATGAGTTAATCACAAAGTCTAGAAGACTGCCCCATGATTGCATGAGGCCTTAGGGGGACAACTGACACAAAACAACATTGTGCCCTTGGCTCCCCGAAGTCTCATGCATACATCTTTATGCAAAAGACATCTTGGGACTTGTCTCAAGTTAAGTCTACTCCAAGATCTAAGGCAAACTCTTACCTGTGAGTCCCTGTACAAATGAAAAGTTAAATACTTCCAACATCCAATGGCACAACAAAAACATTACCATTTCAAAAGGTACATACAATAGGGGAATACAAAGCATTGAGACCAACACAAGTCCAAACTCCAGCAGGGCAAACATTAAGTCCTGTAGTTCCATGTGGAACATCTGAAGCAATCCACGGCAAACTGACCTCCATGTGGCTTGCACTTATCATACTCTTGGTGGTTTTTTCCCATGGCTTCTCTCTTAGGCCTGTTTTGCTCTCGCAGCTTTTCTTAGAGGTTCCACTAAATCAGTGGTTCTCAACTTTTCTAATGCTGTGACCCTGCAATACAGTTCCTCATGTTGCAGTGACTCCAAACCAAAAAATAATTTTGGGGCTACTTCAAAACTGTAATTCCAAATAAATAACATTTTCCGATGGCTTTAGGCGACCCCTGTGTTTTGGTAACTCGACCCCCACCGGGGTCGCAACCCACAGGTTGAGAACTGCTGCACTGAATGAAAAGTTCCTGACTTTTCCAAACTTCTGGAGTTTCCACTAAATAGGCTTCTCACAGCTTTATACACTGCTTTCTCAGGGGCACACTTTCTGCCCTCCCAGGCCTGAGAATTCCTGTACTGTGCATGTGATCAAAACCAATGCCATGTGGATAACACCAAGGTCTGCCATCAGCTTCAGCAGTAGCCAGGCTTCCTTATTTCTTGGCTATGAGTCAAGTACCTGGGTTTCTCGGGCCTGGCAGGATGGCTCAGTGGTCTAAAGCGCCTGCTTAGGAAAGCTTGGGTGGCTGCAGGGACCGCGGTTCGATCCCCGGCACCACATCCTGCACTAGCCCTGCCCTCGGGGCGGGGTGAGCCGGCCATGAAAAGAAATAAATAAAAACAAACAAACTAAAGTTCTGAAACAAGAAAAAAAAAATTAAATGAAGTACCTGGGTTTCTGAGCACTCTGACTCTGATTCTGAAAAACAAATTCTCTACACTGGCACCATTCTGGAACTTGGTGTGGCTGCTGGCTCCATTCTCGAATGTGAGACTCTGTGACTTTCTTCTCAAGGCAAAGTCTCTCACCCTTGCAATTCTGAGGCTGTAAAGGGTGGAGACCTGCTGTCTGCAGTGATGCCCTCAGGCCATCAATTCCATTCTCTTATTCCTTTTCAGCAATGGAGATCCTCTCAGCTCCATCTTTGCATTCCACAACTTTGTTGACATTTCCTTTCTGTCCAAACTCGCAACATTTTAAATCATCCTTCTGGGCTCTTTGCTATTGATTCTCAACATAAGTCTGGCTAAAAGCCCCCAACAATAGCCATGTCACTGCCTCAATATTTGACTGCTTTGAGATTTCTTTTGTAAGAGTAATCAGTCTGTGGTGCTTAATCTCAGTCTCAGGCAACATCTCTGGATGTGAACAAAATCCAGGCAAAGGTTTTGCCAAGCCATAACGTACAACATCTGGAGTCCATCAAACAATGCAGTGCTTCTTCCCAGAAGAAATATTACCATCCTGACAGGCAGGTTTTCAATCAGCCTTCTGGTCTTCTGAGCTCTGACCAAAATCTCCCATAGAGAACAGCCAAAGCTGCTCCAGTGTTTCTCTTATAAATAACACCTCCAAACCTTTCCTATCTCTTCCCATAAGCCATTCCCAAAAGCTCATAATCCACATGGTCAGGATTAACCACAGCAATGACCCCACTTCTCTGGTACCAAATTCTGTCCTGGTTACTCTTCTCTTGTTGCTGAGACAAATACCTGACACCCAAAATTAGGGAAGGAAAGGTAATTTTAACTCGCAATTACTGGAGGTTTCAGTCCATACTTAGCTGGTTCCAAGGCAGAGTAGCACACAGCAGAAAGCAATCATTCATGGTGGTGGCAAAGAGCAAGAGCAAATGTGAGTAGTATCAACAATCTGTCTCCATTATGTTGCATTCAGGCTATCTGCCCCAGCCTAGGAGTAGTGCTCACATCCATAATTCTAGTGGATCATGAGTTAATCACAAAGTCTAGAAGTCTGCCCCATGACTGCATGAGGCTTTGGGGGCCAACTAAACACAAACCATAACATGATCACTTTCCATAACTTAAAAATATGCATGTAACATGATTTGAAGTTTTATATTATTGTATGATATTGAAGATTTTTAAAGCAATCCATTGGAGTTGTCCTGTCTCCTAAAATACCTCAAAAAAGAAAACTTCTAGAAGTAGTAAGCTTTTATTAAGACTACTTCTATATTTTAATAGTCTAGAATTACAACTCTAGTTAAATAATGGTTAATTTGCTTTTTGAAGTCATTAAAGAAAATCCAAAAGTACTAGTAAGGAAACTAACATGAATTCAAATCATCTGTAGGAAAATGGAAATCATTTGAGACCATAATGCCAAGTGAATTAAATCAGACAGAGGAGGATAGATATTTCATGGTTTTTCTCATAGGAGAGACCCACAATATAAATAAACAGTAAAATAAAGGAGATATAGCAGGAAATGGGGAAGCAAACATTTTGGAGTTGGGAAACAGGAACACAGAAAGGGTAGAAGAAGTGACACAAAATGATCAAGATATGATTGATATGTGTATGTGCATATATCAATTCCTTAAAATGAATGTATGTAACTATTAAATATCACAGACATAACAATAAAATTAATTTTAAATAAAAATTAAACTATCCATATAAAAATGCTATTGATGTGATGAAATTCAAAATCATAATTTAGAAATTTTACATTTTTTCTCATCTAGAAATTATACATTTTAGTGTAACAGTTTTGCTATAATGTTTATATATTGTTACTTACAGAAGAATACATTTAATGAGTTTTTTAAAATCTTCTGGAGTTAATATGTGATTGTAGAAAAGTCATAGAATGTAAGGTTAATAAAGGTCAATCATTTTTCTATATACCAGCAGTTCTCAACCTGTCGGTCACGATTCCAGTGGGGGTCGAATGACCAAAACACAGGGGTCGCCTAACGCCATTGGAAAATGTTATTTATTTGGAATTATAGTTTTGAAGTAGCCACCAAAATTATTTTTTGGTTTGGGGCCACCACAACATGAGGAACTGTATTGCAGAGTCACAGCATTAGAAAGGTTGAGAACGACTGCAATACCAACAAATAATAAGATAATTTGGGGTTTAAAATATAAAACTATTTATATTAATACTTTCCAAAATACAATACTTGTAAATCCAATAGTATATAACAAAATCTTTATGTGGAAACTATAAAACAAGATTAAACAACTAAATAAATAGATACTGTATGCTTGTGGCTAGGAAAACTATTTGAGAGGTTCAATGCTATCTTAATCAAAAACCCTAGCAAGTTATTTTGAAGATATTAACAAAGTGATTCTAATATTTATTACAGAGGCAGAAAGTCCAAAGTAGCCAATGCCATACTGAAGAATCAAAATGAAATTGAAGGACTAACACTTCTCAACTTGGAATGTTTTCAAAAAGCTACAATAATCCAGACACCATGGTATTGGTGAAGGACTAGGCAGATACAGAGCCCAGAAATAGAACTACTGTATATTGTCTGTTTCATTTTGTTTTTCCCTCACTCTGCAATTCAGGCTGATCTTGAACTCATTTTGTAGCTCAAGCTTGCCCTAAACTCAATGTGATCCTTGTACTTCAGCCTCTAGAGTACTGGGATTACAGGAATGAGCAACCACAGCTGGATTTATATCATCTATTTTAGCGAAGACATCAATGAACGAAGACAATACAATAGATGAAAGTATTTCAACAAATGGATTTAGACCAAGAGAGATATAGAGAGAGATAGAACCTAGATACAGATCTTATAAACTTCCCAAAAATTAATTCAAAATGAGTCACAGATCTAACATAAAACACAACTATAAAGCTCCTAAAAGATAATAGGAGAGGGCTGGGGAGATAGCTCAGGAGAGTAAGCGCTTGCCTGGAAAGCAGGGCTTCAGTTCAATCCCAGTTCCACAAAAAAAGAAAAAGAAAAGAAAAGATGAGTACAAGATCCACCATTCACCTTCCCAGGTCTTCACCATCGTATCTCTTTTGTTAGCTACCCACATCGAAGAGGAGGAGAAGGAGAAATAGAAGACCACAGCTGGTGAGAAAAGACTTAAGAACCCTCCCTGTCAAGACGTCTATTGGTATGCCAATTAAAGTGCTGCATGTGGCCGAGGGCCACGTTGTGACATGTGAGATAAACACTGGTGAAGTATTTCGAGGGAAGCTCATTGAAGCGGAGGACAACATGAATTGCCACATGTCCAACACCACAGTCATGTACAGAGATGGCCAAGTGGCACAGCTGGAGCAGGTATACATCTGTGGCAGCAAGATCCACTTTCTGATTTTTCCTGACATGCTGAAAAATGCACCCATGTTAAAGAGCATAAAAAATAAAAACCAAGGCTCAGGAGCTGGCCAGAGAAAAGTTGCTATTTTGAAGGCCCTAGTGGCTGCAAGAGGAAGAGGACTTGGGATGGGATGTGGGAACATCTTCCAGAAATGAAGATAACTTTCTTTGTTAAACAGAACAGTCCTTACTTTTTTATTTAGGATATCTTCAGTTCATGGGGGTTGGTGCTTGTGTGTATATCTTAGATTTTCTTTGACATCTTTCTGTCTAGATCCTAGGAAATGTTGAGCTAAATAAATCTGGTTGTTCTAGTTTTAAAAAAATAAAAATGAAAAGATCATAATGGGAGAAAATCTAGACAAACTTTGGTGTGATGATGACATTTTAGATGACATCAAAGGCCTGATCCATGAAAGAAAGAAATGATAAGCTGGATTTAATTAAATTTTAACTTTTATGCTCTTCAAAAAGCAGTCTAGAAAATAAAACAAAACCCAAAAGCTAAAATAAATCTGCAAAAAGTACTGTTATCCAAAATATATAAAGAATTCTTAACACTCAGTGATTAAAAAATATTCACTTAAAAATGAACAGCCATCTCAGCAAAGATATATAGGTGGCCAATAAGCATAAAAAGGTACTTCACAACATATATAATCAGGGAAATGCAAATTAAAGTAATGAGATGCCACTACTCACCTCTTAGAATGACCAAAATCTGGAACAGTGAAAATACCAAATGCTGGCAAAGCAATAGAACAAGAACTAATTTTACTACATGTAGGAATATAAAATGGTACAAGACACTTAAAAGATGGCTTGGCAGCTGTTTGCAACAGGTATGCTGCAAGAGCACAGGTGTAGTGAAAACCACCACTAAATCAAAGCCAACATGGGAAAGGAAAAGACTCACACTAACATTGTCATCATTGGACACATAGACTCCAGCAAGTCCACCACCACTGGCCATCTGATCTACAAATGTGGTGGCATCAACAAAAGAACCACTGAAAAATTTAAGAAGGAAGCTGCTGAGATGGGGAAGGGTTCTTTCAAATATACCTGCGTCTTGCATAAGCTGAAATCTGAGCATAAGTGTGGTATCACCATTGACATCTGCTGTGGAAATCTGAGACCAGCAAGTATTATGTGACCATCACTGATGGCCCTGGACACAGAGACTTCATCAAAAACATGATTACAGGCACATCTCAGGCTGACTGTGCTGTCCTGGTTGTTGCTGCTGGTGTTGGTGAATTTGAAGCTGGTATCTCCAAGAACAGGGAGACTTGTGAGCATGCCCTTTTGGCTTACCTCCTTGGTGTGAAACAACTAATTGTCAGTGTTAACAAAATGGATACCATGGAGCCACCCTACAGCCAGAAGAGATACAAGGAAATTGTTAAGGAAGTCAGCACCTACATTAAGAAAATTGGCTACAACCCTGACACTGTAGCTTTTGTACCAGTTTCTGGTTGGAATGGTGACAACATGCTGGAGCCTTGGTTCAAAGGATGGAAGGTCACCTGTAAAGATGGCAATGCCAGTGGAACCACATTGCT
This sequence comes from Myocastor coypus, assembly GCA_004027025.1. Taxonomy (NCBI): domain Eukaryota; kingdom Metazoa; phylum Chordata; class Mammalia; order Rodentia; family Myocastoridae; genus Myocastor; species Myocastor coypus. The sequence continues at coordinate 13,933 of PVJA010017111.1, read as the reverse complement.
TGAAGCTTTGGATTGCATCCTTCCACCCACTTGCCGAACTGACAAGCCTTTGTGGCTTCCCCTCCTGGATGTCTACAAAATTGGTAGTATTGGCACTGTCCTTGAGGGCCAAGTGGAGACTGGTATTCTCAAACTTGGCATGGTCGTCACCTGGTGGTCACCTTTGCTCTAGTCAATGTCACAACTGAAGTCAAGTCTGTTCAAATGCAGCATGAAACTTTGAGTGAAGCTCTTCCTGGGGACAACGTGGGCTTCAACATCAAGAATGTGTCTGTCAAAGATGTCCACCATGGCAATGTTGCTGGTGACAGCAAAAATGACCCACCAATGGAAGCAGCTAGTTTCACTGCTCAGGTTATTATCCTGAACCATCCTGACCAGATCAGTGCTGGTTATGCCCCTGTCCTGTATTTTTACACAGCTCATATTGCTTGCAAGTTTGCTGAGCTGAAAGAAAAGATGGGTTGCCAATCTGGTAAGAAGCTGGAAGATGGGCCCAAGTTTTTGAAATCTGATGATACTGCCATTGTTGACATGGTTCCATGCAAGCCCAGGTGTATCAAGAGCTTCTCTGACTGCCCACATCTGACTACCCATGCATTTCACTGTGCACGAAATGAACAGACTGTTGCTGTGGGTGTCATCAAAGCTGTGGACAAGATGGCTGCTGGAGCTGGCAAGGTCACCAAATTTGCCTAGAAAGCTCAGAAGGCTAAATAAATATTACCCCTAACACCTGCCAGCCCAGTCTTAATCATTGGTGGAAGATCAGTCTCAGAACTGTTTCTCCCAATTGGCCATTTAAGTTTAATAGTGAAAGACTGGTTAATGATAATAATGCAAATCATAAAATCTTCAGAAGGAAAGGAGAATGTTTTATGGACCACTTTTTGTGTGTGTGACAGTTTTTAATTTGTTAGTTTTTAAAATCAATACTTTTTAATGGAAACAACTTAACCAAAAATCTGTCACGGAATTTTAAAACCATTAAAACAAAGTTTAATGAGAAAAAAAAAAAGATGACTTGGCAGTTTCTTGCAAAATTAAATACTATATTCTTTTGCAAGATGATCTAGCAACTGAGATTTTGGTATAATCATGATGCCCTCTAGCAGGTGAATGGGTAAACTATGGCACACACAGATAATAAATATTATTCAGCACTAATAATAAATGAGCTATCAAGCTACAAAGAGACATGAAAAAACCTAAAAAGCCTATTACTACTGGAAGAAGTCTAAAAAGCTTACATACTAAATAATTCCAACTATAAGAAAGCTTATAAGGGGCTGGGGAGATAGCTCCATGGCACAAGTGCCCGTCTGGCAAGTGCAAGGTCGTGAGTTTGAACCCTGTTACCACTAAAAAAAAAAAAAGCTTATAAAAGGCAAAACTATGGAGAAATAAAAAGATCAATGGGTGTCAAGAATTATTAGGTAGAACATAGGCAGAATATATACCAATAGGCAGAAAACAGATGATTCTTAGAGTAGTGAAATAATTCTACATGATACTGTTAACAGTTATATGTCATTGAACAGCGGTCCAAACTCAGATTGTACAACACCATGAGTGAATCCTAATATAAACTGTGGAGTTTGGGTAGTGATGGGTCAACGCAGGGTCATCAACTATAATATATGTATCCTTCTGGTGGGAGATGGTAGTAGCAGGAGAAGCTATGGTATGTGCAGGAGGTGCATAACCCTTTGTTCTCTCACAGTTATTCTAACATTTTCACAGGTTATGTAGAAGTATATTAGAACTTTCATTTTTAACTTTTTATTAAAATAATATTATTGGGGCCCGTCGGGATGGCTCAGTGGTCTAAAGCGCCTGCTTGGAAAAGCTTGGGTGGCTTCGGGGACTGCGGTTCGATCCCCGGCACCACATGCTGCGCCAGCCCTGCCTTCGGGGCGGGCTGAGCTGGCCATAAAAATGAGTGAATAAACAAATAAAGGTTCTGAAACAAGAAAAAAATAAATTAATTTAAAAAAATAAAATAATTTTATTTATAAAGTAATTGAATTTTTCAATACAATCTTCCAATAGGAAAAAGAAAATCAAAATTGTGCTTTCTTTAAATTTCCTTTAGTGGATCCACATTACTTTTTTTTTTTTTCTTTTCCCCTTTCTTTTCTTTGAAAGTTGACATATTGCATATTGTCCTCACAGTCATTCTACAGAGTACAGTGTGTGGGCATGACCCGCCTCCCTATTGATGTTGCTTAGAAAAAAAAAAAAAAAGGAAAAGAATATACTTCTCTTTGGACTAAGAGGAAGCAGATACATACACAGTCAAAGGTTTTGCAATTGCAGTGGGCCACCAGTGAAGCTTGTGATGTTGGAGGCTATTGAATCTAAGCCTTCTAAAGCTCATCTCACCAATCTAGCTCTGCGTTTCACGCATTGTAATTAAGGATTTTTTTTTTTTCTTGCTGGGTGGTCAAGGGCAAGTTGAAGCAAGACCTGTATAACAAAACATTCTTTTAGTGGAGAAGGGCTTTTTTGTTTTTTGGCTGGCTCAGGCTGCCTTAAGTGTCGGGGTGGGGATTGAACCACCATCCCCTATGCCTGACAGGAATTATCTGCACAGGTGCTTTAACCACTGAGCTAACCCAATTTTTTCTCTTAGTAGTACTAGGATTGAAACTAGGGCCTTTTTAGTGAGTCAAATGCCTACCTTTTTTTATTTTATCTTATTCTTTTTAAATATTGTGCAGGATCTTGCTAGGTTGCCCAGAATAGGCTCAAATTTATAATCAATCCTCCTGCCTCAGCCTCCTAGAGTGGCAGCAGTACACAACAACAGGCAGTTTAACTATTTCCTTAAATATTCGTTAAGTCTCATACTGTAGCAACTATCTTTTTCATGTCATATTTTGGTTTCCATCTATATGCAAATGATTTTACCTTTTTCATTCAAAAACAATCACATAGAGCGAAATAAATCAGACCTGAAAATAAATAAATCACATAAAGCAATATTTCCCCAGAATTAACCATCTTATTTATTTATTTATTTATTTATTTATTTTTTTGGTGGGACCAGGGTTTGAACTCATGACCTTGCACTTGCCAGGCAGGCAGTTGTGCCATGGAGCTATCTCCCCAGCCCCTAACCATCTTATTTAAACAGAAAGTTTTAGGAGACAAATACTAGTTTAGTATACAAATGTATATTTAACATTTTACATATTTTATAAAATATGTTTTACACATAGCACGGCGAGACCCTGTCTCAAAAAGACAAAAAAAAAAAAAAAAAACTACCTTGGATTCAGACAAAAACATTTCATAGGTGTGCTGCTTTGAGTAAATTTTAATCTTTCTTAACTTAAAATTTCTCTCTTATAAAAGGGAAAGTTATTATGAACTAGGCTTTTTAAAAATAGCAGTATCTTGCACAGAGCTTTTAAAGATAATTTATGGCAGCAATGTATAATACAAAAACCATAGTTGAGGGGGCTTGCAGATAGCTCAGTAGGATGGGCACTTGCCTGGCAAGTGCAGGGTCCGGAGTTCAATCCCTAGCACCACCAAAAAAACCCAAAATCTCTCATTGAATACCTCTTTTGATCTTCTAAATATGTACCATTTCTAATGTCTTACTAATTACTATTATACTCACTTTAATTTTTTTTTTTTTTTTTTTTTTTCAGTATCAGGGATTGAACTCAGGATGATGTGCTTGCCGGGCGGGTGCTTGTTCTACTGAGCTATCTCCCTGGCCCCTAATTTTTTTTTTCTTTTTGAGACGGGCTCTCATTGTGCAGTTCGGGCTGACCTTGAGCTCACTTTTGTAGCCCAGGTTGGTCTCAGATTTTCACCGATCCGCCTGCCTCAGTCTCTCAAGTGCTGGGATTGCAGACGTGTGCCACCACGCCTGGCCCTAAAATAAATTTTTAAAAGACGAAAAAAATTAAAAGTTTACTGAAAGCAAAAATTAATATTTAATTATTTGTCCAATCTTGTATAACTATGTCTGTTAATCTGAGCAACAGATTTGGCAATAAAAATAGTTATGAAAATCTGTAAAAAAAAATAATAATAATAAAATAAAATAAAATAAAAATCAGGGCTAGTGAGATGGCTGAGTGGTCTGAAGTGCCTGCTTAGGCAACCGCAGGGACTGTGGTTTGATCCCTGGCACCACATGCTGCACCAGCCCCACCCCCAGGGCAGGCTGAGCTGGCCATTAAAAAAAAAAAAAGCACCCTACTAACTGTGAGTTACTTCAATAAAGTGAGGGCGTGTACAAATATTTAATTTAAACATAAACTATCATGGATTTTTTCCCATGGATTTCTATGAAACTCTGAAAAATGTGTTTATAGGGTTTATTTTTTCAGAATTAAAAAACATCCACTCAAGTGAAATAATAGCAACATTCATCCAACATAAATCACTGCTACTTAACCATTAATCTTTTTTTCCTGAATTGCAGCCTTATTTCTGTCAAGTGATCTATATATGAAATATTAATCTGACATAAAACTGAAGTTTAATACTTCAGTATATCATAACCTATTTACTCAGCATACTAAGAAGATTTCAGAATTTAAAATAATACAGGAAGTCATGCTGGAAATGTACATGAAATAAGAATGGTTTTTTGAGGAGCCAGGGAAATAGCTCAGTAGAATGAGCCTTGCCTGGCAAGCACAAGGGCCTGAGTTCAATCCCCGGTCCAGCAAAAAAAAGATTTTCTAAGATACTATGCTTTAATGTCTACATATTATGAGTGGACTCACTTAAAATGTGAATACTTAATTAATTTTAATGCATAGAATTAAAGATACATTTAATAAAGTTTAATATAAAATAAAAATGAAATCTTAAATACAATAATTCATTTAAGAGGAATCTATAAGTCAACATGTTTTCATTTTGTGATCACTCTATAAAGCTATTACTATCAAAAGATGTATACCACATTTATAAATACAAAGGAAGTCACTGTCAAACTAAAAAAAGATCTGGCTTTACTATGTACTTATTCACATCATATATAAAAATTAAATAAAATTATTCACAATATGTACCAGAGATACCAAAAACTTATTCTTTGAGAATCTGACCTGGTCATTCTGAAAAGGCAGATTTAGGGACCTACTCATTCACTCTCGAGTTCAAATACAGAACACAGACAATGGAAGCCTCTGATTCCCTCTCCTTAGCATGTGGGATTAGAATACAGACTCACTTATGCGTATGAGAGCCAGAGTCCTGCAGACTCTAGAACAGGGGCTATCACTTTGACAGGGTCATGATGAGAGGTCACTTTCAAGAGAACCTGTAAGCTGAAAAGTTCATTTATAATGAATAAAAATGCAAAAAATGCAGAGAAGGGGCTGAGGAGATAGCTCCGTGGCACAAGTGCCTGCCTGGCAAGTGCAAAGTTGTGAGTTTGAACCCCGGTCCCACAAAAAAAAAAAAAAAAAAAAAAAAAAAAAAAAAAAAAAAAAAAAAAAAAAAAAAATGTGCAGAGAAGTATCAACAAACATGCTTTTTTCCAGAAAGCTGTTTCTATAAGGTTATCAGCAACTGAAATAAATGAAATATCATTTTAACATATCAACCTTACCACCCTTTTTACCTCTGCCAGTTTGCAAAGCTTCAAACCTTTACAACCAAACATTTCATACCCAGAGTTTCACAAAATAACTAGATACTGGGGTTGCGGAGATAGCTCCAAGGCACAAGTGTCTGCCTGACAAGTGTAAGGTCGTGAGTTTGAACCCTGGTCCTGCCACAAAAAAAAAAAAAAAAAAAAGACTAGATACTTCCAGAAAAGTGACAGAATGAAGAAAAAAAGACTTTCAAATTCTCTTTAAATATATCAAAACTATTGCTTTTTCACATCTGAAAGGCAAAAGAAAAGGGGCAACCATTAAATATTGACTTCTGTCTCTGAACAACCTGCAGTAAGATACTTAAGATGTTAAACTTCTTGGCCCAGAAAAACCTTCTTCTTACTCTTATTCTTTCTTAGAATTGGATGTTAACATTAAAGTTTTATTTGAGTATACAGTTTACCTACTTTGTGGGCTTAGTGATATTTTATTTTTAATACTTTGTAATACTTAACAAAACAAATACTTAATTTTTTCATTTATTTTGTTTTTTGAGACAGGGCCAGGCTGAATAGCATAGGCTGGTCTTGAACTCCTGATGCCCCTTCTGCCTCAGCCTCCGAAGTGTTGTGATTATAAATATGTACCACCGTGTCTGGCATTATTATTTAATCTTACACCTTCTGGTCTTATGTTTGGTCTATATTGATTATTATTAGCTTACAATATTGTCTTAATATTTTGCCATCTTCTCATATTTTGTGTGTGTGGTTTTTTTGAGACAGGGTCTTGCTACATTGTTGAAACTGGTCTTAAACTCATTGTGTAGCCCATGCTGTGATCTTGCTGCCTCAGCCTCCCAAGTGCTGGGATTACAGGTGTGTGTCACTCTACTAGGCTCATCTTACACTTTAGACTTATTTTTACTTCCATACATGTTTAGTACTTTATAAATTTATGTTCAAGTATACTCATTTTATCCAGAAGAGGCGTCTTCTAACTTTATTGTTATTTATGTTTCAATTTTTTTTTTTTTTTTGTGGGACCAGGGTTCGAACTCTCGACCTTGCACTTGCCCAGCAGGCACTTGTGCCTCGGAGCTATCTCCCCAGCCCCATATGTTTCAATTTATGAATTTCTATTCATTAGGGAATATTTGAAAAATATATAGAAGCTAAAAAATAAAACTTCATTTTTTCTTTTCTTTTTATTTTTCTTATAAAATAAAGACCACAAACATAAAATTTAGTATCTTGCTTTGTTTAATGAGCATTTCTCTAACACAAATATTCATCTGCTAGTCAGTGTAAGCTTCCAGGTTAGAGTTTACATTAACAGTATGTAACACACACACACACACACACACACACACACACACACACACACACACGATTATTTACTTAGGAAATGGAAACATCACAGAAATCAATATGTTTAAGAATTCAGAAAAAAATCATAAAGTTCAGTGCACATTCTCAAGAATCATATTTGAATGTGATTTTTAAAAACTGCACTCTCCATAAACTAGATTTGTTTTTCTGTGTGAATTTGGCAAAGTTATCTTTCAAAGCATGCCTCTTAATTTTAATTTTTTCAGGGCTGAGGAGATAGCTCTGTGGCACAAGTGCCTGCCTGGCAAGGGTAAGGTTGTGAGTTTGAACCCTGGTGCTGCAAAAAAAAAAAAAAAAAAAATCAAGTATGTTTGACATTTGTTCCTCTTTTGTAAAACACTTTTTGACATACTTTGCGTCTCTAAAATGGCCACAAAAATCATGTCTTATGAGGGCTGCAGGAGGCGATAAGAAACATCATCATAGAATCCTGGTCAGAACCAAATAAAAGAATTTGTAGGGTCAGCAAGATAGCTCAGGGGACTTAGTCCATGCTTAGACAAACTTAAGCAAGTGCAGGGACCTCAGTTCAATATATGGCACCACATGCCCCACCCCCAGGGTAGCTGAGCTGACCACAGAGTCTGGGCATGGTGGTGCACGCCTCTAATCCCAGCCCTAGGGATGCTGAAAACAGAAGGATTGCTGAGTCCAAGCTGCATAGTGAGGCCCTGTAACAACCAAATACATTTTAAAAAAGAATTGTAAATACCCTAAAATAGCAAACAAAACATATAATAAAGGGAGAACAACCTTTTGCCAAACCTTTAAAAATAAGGAAATGTGTGAGATGGGCATAATTTCAACTTCCATCCCCATCTTAATAAAAAGATCGTGGGAGCCAGGCAGAGTGGGGCATACCTATAATCCCAACAGTAGGGGGGCTGAGCTATGAGGATCACTGTAAATTCAAACTTGCCTAAGATACCTAGTGAGCTGAAGATCTGTCTGGACTACACAATGAGACATTGTTTCAAACAATAAAAAAAGAGATTATGAGAAAGAAATGGCACCATAAAAATTACATGTTTTTTTTTCCTTAAAGAGAAAAACAATAACACAAAATTTCAAAACAAGGCAAAGGAGACTAACAACGATTAATACATTGTATATTGTTATCTTTAAGTTACTCAGAGTATGAAATATAGGAATTTAATTGTACAAATAATATTAGCATAAACCTTACTTTTCAGTGAACTATGAGAAATTAATAATATAACTTCCAACTATTTTCTGTTTGTGTGTGTGGTTATATATTTTTTCTTTCCCTACTTTCTTTTCTCCTTTCCACCATCCCAGGTTCTCTTTATTTTCCAACAGTGTCTTCCCCTTTCAGAGTATCTATGTACATTTTGGGTCTTATTTACTCTCAGCTTCTCACACTAGGTAAACAGTATGATGTTTGCACATGTGCATTTGCTTTATTTCACTTCTGAATAGTCTCAAGTTGCATCCATTTACCTATAAAGATCTCCAGTTTACCCTTCTTTGTGGCTGAATAGTGCTCCATTGTATAAAAAGACCACATGCTTTTTATTTATTCCTTTTTTTGGTTGGTATGTGAGTTGTTTCCAAGATCTAACTATTACAAACTGCACTGCTATAAACATGGATGTACACATTGCATTAAAATGTTTTCAGTTCTTCTGGGAAGATACTCAGCAGAATAGATGGGCCAAACCGGATCTCCAATCCTAGGTTTTTGACAAACTGTCACACTGATTTCCACAGTGGTTGCACCAGTCTTTACTCACAACAACAGAGGACAACAGTTCTTTTTATCCAATAGCTCCACCAGCATTTGCTATTGGTTGGTTTCTTGATAACACTAGTTCTTTAAGGGTGAGATGGAATCTCAGCTTTGTTTTCATTTACATCTCTCAAATGATCAGTGATGTTCAAGTTGTCTCATGACTTTATTTGCTGTTTGCATTTCTTCATCTGCCAGTGTATATTCATCTCAGACGTCCATTTTTGTATTGAGTCTCTAAATTTTGAAGGTCTGCTATTTTGGAGTTCTTTAAATATTCTCAATAATAATCTTCAGTCTGAGGAAGAGCTGGAAAATATCTTTCTCACATTGTGGGTTGTCTTTTCACTCTGTTGATGGTTTCTCTTACTGTGCAAAACTTTTTTAGTAAGATGAGATCCTAGTTTTTGATTCTTTGTGATAGTTCCTGTGCAATTAGGGCTTTATGAATCCTGCCTATACTAATGTTGTTAAGAGTTCTACCTATTATTCTATCTCTCAGAGGATTTATTGTTTCTGTTGTAATATTTAGATCATTGTTCCAGTTTGATTTTAGTTTAGTGCATATTGAAAGGTATGGGTTAAATTTTAACTTTGGCATTTGCAGTGCCAGTTTTTCTAGCACCATTTATTAAGGAGGCCATTCCTTCTGTTGGGGTTTATGGAGTTGCAGTCCTTGTTATCTCTTTCTAGATTGTCTTACAAAAAAAATTTTGGCACCTTTGTCAAAGACTAGGTAGATGAATGTGTCTGGAGTTGTTTCTGCATCTTATAATCTGTGCCACTGACTTTTGGGTCTGATTTTTTGTTGTTGGTGGTGCCATACTGTTTTTAATCACAGTAGCTTTATTCTGTGCTTGCAAGTCAGGGATGTGTGATCCCTCTTGCTTTGCCTTTTTTGCTCAAAATTACCTCTGCTATTCTATGTCTCTTCTGGTTCCAAATGAATTTCAGGATTGTTTTATCTAATTCTTTGAGATATTCTATTGGAATTTCTATCAGAATTGCATTAAATCTGTGCAATAATTTTGGAAGTGCAGCCATTTTCATGATATTAGTTCTTCTACCCAAGAACTATAGGAGTGTGCCACCAGGCCTGCTGAGACCAGCTTTACTTTTGTATTAATATGTTAATGTTTAGGGCCCGCAAGATGGTTCAGTGGTCTAAAGTGCCTGCTTAGGAAAGCTTAGGCATCCGCAGGGACTAAGGTTCAATCCCCAGCACCACATGCTGCGCCAGCCCCACCCCAGTGGCAGGCTGAGCTGGCCATAATAATAAAAAACAAATACATGAAAATAAAAAATATGTTAATGTTTAGTTCCAGAAAAGAGAATTTCTTATTAAATGGCTGCTTTTTGAGCCTAGAACTACCAAGAACAAAGTATAGCTTTCCATTTTCTGATACCTGTTTCAGTCTCTTTTTTCAGAGTACTATAATTTTCCACAAAGAGGTTTTTACATCATTCAATTAATTTTTAAATATTTCATTTTTTGGGTCCTATGTGGAAAGTGTGTTGCCCTAATTTGTGTTCAGGAAGACTATTGATTTTGAGTGTTGACTTTCTCTTAAGCTGAATATGTATTGTATATATTATAAATAAATGTCATTTATACTCAGTACTAAATTTGCTTATTAAATCTAGCTTTTAATGAAGTTTTGAGGGTTTTTACATAGGTATCATGCCATCTACAAACAATGACAATTTAACTTCTTCCTTTCCTATCATTATTCCTTTTATTTCTTTCTCCGTCTAATTGCTCCACCGAAATGTTGCAGGACTATGTTGAATAAGAGGGAGACATTGAACATTCTTATCTTGTTTCTAATTTTAGAGTGAAAGCTTTCAGTTATTGTACATTTAGTATGGTGTTGGCTGTTTTTCATACATGGCTTTTATCAGATTGCGATAAAGGCCGTCTATTCCAATTTTCTGGAAGGCATTTCATCATGAATAGGTTTTGGACTTTGTCAAAAGCTTTTTCCACATCTATTGAGATGATCATATGACTCTCGTTCTTGGCTTTGTTGATATGGTATGTTACATTTATTGATTTAAATATGTTGAACCATCCCTACATCCCTGAGATGAATCAAAGTTGGTCATGGTGTATAATCTTCTTTTTAAAATTGTTTGTCTGTTTGTTTGTTTGTTTGTTTATTTATTTATTTATTTATTTATGTACCAGGGCTTGAACTCAGGACCCTGAGCTTGCCAGAGTCCTTGCAGGCATTTATTCTACCAAGCTATTTCCCCACCCCTGAATAATCTTCTTGATAATTTGTTGTATTCTTTTTGCCAGTATCTATTAAGGATTTCTGCATCTGTGTTCATTAGAGAGCCTGTAATTCTCAAATTTGTTGGATCCTTCCTTTTCAAGTTCATAAAAAGTTTGAGAAGTAGTGGTATAAGTCTTCTCTAAGTTTCCCACAGAAAGCAGCAGTGAATCTATGAGGGCCTGGGCTTTTCTATGTTGGTAGGCTTTTAATTAAATCTTTGATTTCACTGATTGATATTGGTTTATTTAGGATTTTTATATCTTCTTGATTCAGCTTTGGTAATTCACATGTATCTAAGAGTCCGTCTATTTCTTCCACATTTTCCATCTTACTAGAGTACAAGTTTTCAAAGTAGGGATAGATGATCTAGATTTCTTCAGGGCTCATTGCGATTTCACCCTTTTCATTCCTGATTGCATGGGTTTTAGTCTTTTATTTCATTTTTTAACAAAGTTGAATAAGGGTTTATTGATTTTATTTACTCTTTCAAAGAACCAATCCTTCAATTCTTTGCATTGATTTTTGCCTCCCATGCATTAATTTCTACTCTTATCTTTATAATTTCCTTTTTTTTCCTCCAGAACCAGGTATTATTTCCTCTTTCGTGTAAGCTTTTGGTTTAGTTTGTTCTTGTTTTTCTACAAGTTTGAAGTTCACCACTAACATGTTTGCACTTGCTATCTTTTCCTGATATGGGTATTCACTGCTATAAATTCCCTCTTAGATCTCCTTTCCTTATGTCCCATACATTACACTATTTTGTATCTTTATTACTTAATTGTAGAAACTGTCTAATTTCTTCTTTAATTTCATCTGTGACGCACTGGTTGTTCAGAAGGTTTCTATTCAATTTCCATGTTTTTATGAAGTTCTTGTGGTTTCTTTCTTTTTGGAAGCAGATACTTTATTAACTGATCAAATCATAAAAACACCATGGTAGATACCTTGGTTCATCCTTCTAATAAGCCTGTTGATTCGTCTTCCCTATTTTTAGCATCTCCACCTTCCACAAAATGGGTGGACTTTTTCTTCATTCTACCTCATGGAGATGATAACTTGAACATCCACAGAAGTTATTTCCCTCTTTGAAGTATTTTCCTACAGTATAGATCTCATGGATCAGATCCTTCATGCAGATGATGCCATATTTACCACATGATCAAGCAATCAATGAATTACCTGTCAAGGCAATTTGCTTCTTATTGATTTTGCCCTAGACACACTTGTATATTAGTTCATTTACTGACCTCAGGTTTGGGTACTCCCATGCATTGTATGGCTGCAAATTCTCAGCATGTTAACTGAAGCTTTGTTGAACTTGATGAATGTGCCATCGGAAATTTGGTAAAGGCAAAAAAGCTGCAACGCTTTGCAGACCACTGGGCTCACACTACTGATATTCCTAATCCACGTTCCATATGCCGGTTTGGACTCTGCAGGGACATAGACGTTGCCAGATTTTCTTGCCATCCTAGCCATGCAAATCTCAGTTCTGTCCATCGGTCTGTACTCCTTATGACAGTGCCTGGCTTTTTCATAGATGAGCTTCCTCCTTGCCTTGTGAAGCATCTTCTGGGCAAAGTTCTTTCTCAGGTGCTTTACCTTCAACTCTGAAAAATGTGTTCACATTTTCTTAAGGGTTTCTGGCACAGCAGAAACCTTCTTTTTCTTCTCTACTATACCCTCCACAGTTCTAGCTGGAAAAGAGAAAGTTAGTGCATGTGCACTCATTTGTGGTTTGTTTTAACATTAATTTTCAAATTGACTAAACTATGGTCTTATATTATGCTCTGGGTAACTTCAATTCTTTTGCAGTTATGTAAGTATGTTCTATGAGTTAGTATGTGTTCATTATTAAAGACCATCCCTATGCAGCTGAGAAAAATGTGTATTTTCATGTTGTGGGATGGAACACGCTGTAGACATCTGCTAAATCCATTTGTTCAAAAGTTTCTTTGAACTTTTTTTTCCTTTGTTGATTTTTTTTGTCTAGTTGTTTTGTCTTTTTGTAACAGTGGGGTGTTGAGGTCCCAAAATACAATAGTATTAGTGCTTATTCAATCTTTCATGCCTGTCAATATTTGCTTTATATAGTTAAATGTACTGGTATTTGTTGCATGTATGTTTGATTATCTGTTCCCCTGGAATCTCTTGCTCTAGAATTCCCTTTACAAGAATGTAGCAATCTTCTTTATCTCTCTTAAGCAGTCATAGCTTGAAATTAATTTTGTCTGCAAATAGAATAGCTACTCTTGTTTTGTTTTCTTTTGTTTTGGGGTGGAGTTGCTGTTGCATGGAGTATTGTTTTACATTCATTGACTTTCAATCTGTGAACTTCTTTTTCAGTTAACTGTATTTATTGTATGGAGCACATTGCTGAATCTTCTATCGCGATCCATTCTGTATAATCTGTGTCACTTGACTGGTGAATTGAGATCACTTATATTGACAGTTATAAATAATACGTATTGACTTATCCTTGTCATGTTTTTCTCTTATTGTTGGCTCCACCTCTTTTTTTCCCTCCCCTCCATTTAATTGTTTGCCTTACTTTGTATATTACTTCTGTTGGGATTCATGGAGTTGCAGTTTTTGTTATTTCTTTCTAGATTATCCTATGAAAGTTTTTGGAGTGCTGGTTTGATGGTCACAAATTTTCTCAGATGTTCTTTTTCATGGAAGTATCTTATTTCTCTATCAATATTGAAAGATAGTTCTGAGAGGCACATCATCCTGGGTTGAGGTTGTTTTCCTTTAGAGCTTTAGAGCTTGAAATATTTCACTTCAAGCTCTCCTTTTTTTTTTTTTTTTTTTTTTTTTTTTTTTTTTTTTTTTTTTTTTTTTTTTTTTTTTTTTTTTTTTTTTTTTTTTTTTTTTTTTTTTTTTTTTTTTTTTTTTTTTTTTTTTTTTTTTTTTTTTTTTTTTTTTTTTTTTTTT
>PVJA010017110.1:0-42183 GCA_004027025.1 Myocastor coypus | reverse complement strand
AAAAAAAAAAGTAATGTAGATTTAGAAAGGTTAATGTTTAATTGTTTGATCAATCTTATATACCTATATGTATTAATCTAAACTGATCTGATGATGAAAATATGTAATATAACCATTGTTGAATTTAAACAATAAAAAAATAGATAAAAAATAAAAATTTTCCTTTCTACACCCTGTGCTCTGTACAACTATCAGGAGGACAACAATATACATTGTATCAAATACTGGAAATGTACTATCAACATGTTTTGAAACTGTCACATTGTTATTATTAAGTGCAATAAAAAAAAAAGAAACTGGAAAAATGGAACTTTAAGTCAGAAACACACCTCACACCTCAATTTTTATGCAAACAAAAGTGATTTTGGGGTAGAAAACAAATATAAGCATTCTCAGATCTTAAAAATTTACTTCCATAGAATCTACTCATGACAGAAAGATTGTGGAAATCATAGCTTTTTATGACTCAATTAGAAGGCCATTACCATTATCAAAAGCAGAATTTATTTCTTTACGATGCTCAGAAGCACAGGAAAAATACATATTGAGGAGAATGGATGAACTGTGAGCAACAAATGAAAACAAATCTTCTAATGGAAAGAGCATGAGATCTTTGAAGAAAAGTTTGTATTGTAATAACATAGATATGTATATAAGAAGCTGGAGAAACAAATTACTTCAAGGAAGTAATTTGAGATTGAAAAGACAACATGGATGAGGGGAAGAAAAAGAGCTGAGTTTTTGTATTTTGAAAAAGTAAATTTTCTTTCTTGAATATAAGGAAGCAGCAGTTCTTAGTCAACTATTCCAACGGATCAAAGAGATTGAGGGTTCACTGAAAGCCATTCAGTATTTTGATGTCCATAAAAATACAATCAAACCATTGGAACAACTAGTATCCTTTTGTTTTTATGAATTTAGGACAGGGTCTATAAGGTGTACAACGTCTCACTCTCTAGATCAGACTCGTAGTGATTTTCCGGTTATCACACTTGCAAGCACTGAGATTTGTAGCATACCACCACACTCAGTCTCAAGCAACATCATTTCTGACAACCAACATCCCTTAGTTTAAGTGTTAGTGCAATTATCTCTTTTTTTGGTCTTTTTTAGACAGGGCACCCCTATGCAGTTTATGATGGCCTTGCACTCACTGTTGTAGCTCAGGATGGTCTTGAACTTGCACCGACCCTCCTACCTCAGCCTCTCAAGTGCTGGGATCGCAGGTGTATGCAACCACACCTAGCATAACTTTCTTTAGTTGGATCAAATAACAACTGATGTCCAAATCTCAAAGATAAATGATTCCAACTTCTACACATATAATTCAGAGCATGCACTGTACAAGAGGAAATTAGAGGTATAATGTTTTGCAGATTTCATAATTAATGCTTTGTAGCATAGAAAAACATATCTAATCAAATGTTGACATTGACTTCCTTAGTTGTTACTTAGCTGTAATAATCATAAGGAAAATGTTTTTATCACCAATGTTTTCTTCACAATGCAATTCAGTCGTACCAACTTTATTACTTAAATTATTGTTAATTTTTTTTTATTTATATATTTGGTACAGGGCCTCACTATACATCTTGGACTTGTAGTGACCCACCTGTTTTCAGCTACCTCAGAGCAGGGATTACAGGCATGCACCACCACGCTCAGACTCAGTCACCAGCTCATCACACCCAGGTGTGAGGCTGGGATAGCATGCAGGACCAGGGATTGGTCCCTGTGCTTGCCAAAGCAGGTGCTTAGTCTGCTGAGCTATCTTGCCAGCCCCACGATTAGGTCTTTTACTAGGAAACCTGCTAGGATTTTTCTCCTGTTTTTGCCATCTTTTCTTTTGTGTGTTTTCCATAAATGAGTAGTAAATGCTGAAACGCATGGTCTTTCTAGCAATATAGATCTTCCTTGTAGATAACAATAACTGTTATTTTAAGTAACAATTCAAATTGTTACTATTTAGTTGTCTCTGTTTGAAAATATTATCAATTTGTTCTTCGTAAGATTAATATTTAGCTTTTATACAACTTTCTCTTCTCTCTTCTCAACAGTGTTATAAAAAATATCACTACTAGCCAGGCGTGGTGGCGCATGCCTGTAATTCCAACACTTGGGAGGTTGAGGGAGGAGGATCAGTGTGAGTTCAAGACCAGCCTAGGCTACAAAAATGAGCTCAAGGCCAGCCTGAGCTGCATAGCGAGACCCTGTCTCAAAAAGACAAAACAAAAAAAAAAAAAAAATCACTGATAAAACAATACTCAGTGTCTGGCTTATATGACCATGTTAACAGGTTTCATTATTGAATCACATGTAGGAACATTATACTTATTTTTATAAACCTTTTTTTTTTTTTTGGCCAAACATCTATAATTGCCAAACTTTCATTGTCTCCTTGATTAGCTTTCTCATTTAACATATTAAAATACTTTTAATTTCTCTTACTATAATGTTCCTCTAAATACAACCAAAAGGAACAGAAATCCAAGAATTTTAGAAAATACTGTAAGTGTTGCCTTGAATTCCTTTTTACACATTAGTGCTTTGTAACCTTAGACTAAAAACCATTGCTTTGTAACCTTAGATTAAAAAACATGGCTTTCCTTTAAAAGTTTGAAAGAATTTCTCATTTTCTCTTGGTACTATTGAAAGATCAAATCTATTCTTACTGCTGCCATCCTTTTGTATGTCATTGGTTCCTCCTCCAGAAGCTGTATCTTGAGCCGATGACATGGCTCAGTGTTCTAAAGTGCTTCTTTAGGCAAGCTTAGGCAACTGCAGAGACCGTAGTTTGATTGCCAGCATCACATGCTGCACCAGCCCCACTCCCAGGGTAGGCTGAGCCAGCCATAATAAAAAATAAATAAATAAATTAATTAATTAAAAAGCTGCATCTTTTTGATATTTTTCTACTCCTATAGCTGTAATAATGGTTTTTTGTTTGTTTCTTTGTTTGTTTGTTTGTTTTTGATTGGGGGTGAGGGTCTACAGAGTGTCAATACTAGATTGGACCTATAGTGATCCACCTGTTTACAGCCTCCCAAGAGCTGGGATTATAGGTGTGTGCCATCACATCCAGTCTCAATTGTTATCTCAGCATTCCCCTAGGAGGAGGCCAGCATGGCAGGCCCAGGAACTGAACCCCCAGCCGCTGTGGTTGCTTGCAGGTTCTTTAATCCACTGAGCTATTCTCCAGCCCTAACTCTAATATTCTACAATAACATATACATGTGACTTGGGGTGTGTGTGTGTGTGATTTTTTCACTCATTAAATTCTACCTACAAAGCATCTTGCACTATTTGCTTGATAGTGCTTTCTGTGGCTTTTGTCTCTGTTCAAATAGGAACAGAAAAGACTCCTTGAAAAGCCTCGTGCTGTCAAGGCTCCTGTGGTATTGAGGGCTTGACTACCAGTGCAGCAGTATGCAGAGGTGGGGTTTAGGGAGGCCACTGGATCCTGAGGGCTCTAATCTTGTCCACTGTGGACTTCACAGCTGAAGGAGGTGCTAGGAGGTGTGGCCTAGCTGGAGGAAGCAGCCCACTGAGGGTGAGCCTGAGTCGGTCCTGTCCGCAACTCTCCTCTCTTTGGCCTTTTCCCCATGCTCTCTATTTCTGGCCATCATAGCATGAGCCATGGAGTTCCTGCCTGTATGCCAACACTCACACTCTGCATCCCCTGAGACCATGAGATGAAATCAATCCTTTCTGCTTCCAGTTGTACAGCTGGTGCTGTACTTTCTTCCCTGTAATGGAAAGCAAACTGACCACCTTATCTATGATCCCTTTCTGGAATATTGTGCGTCTAAGCTCAATGATATAATTTACTTTTTCTGTCTCATATTTCCATCTTTTTTAAATTGTATCACTAATTTCTTAGAGATTTTTATGGTCATAGCCTGTTTCTTAATTTTTAGTTTTGTTTAGCAGAGCATGATTTTAAGATATTATTCATGTTACTTTGAAACAAATGCTATTAGATTAATGGATATAGTACTTCAGCCAATGCTAATTATAATATATTATGTTTTTATTGTTATCTTACAATGTTTTCCTTATTTTTATTTTTTCCCATTGCTGTTTAGTGTTCTTACTACCATTCTACAGACTAATCTGGAAATGTGTTATAAACTTGATCATATATTACTTTTCAAAACAAATTCTTACACAGCTATTAGACAATGTGTACATCTCTTTGCATAAATATACAACTGCTCCAAAATGACAGTGCTTTTGAGTCATGAACAGGCGAACACAGAATGTTTTATCGTATTTATGTCTATCAGCAATTCTCTTTTCAGACAGGGAGTCTGCCCATGGAAGAACCATCTGTTTTTATGCACAAGGGAACATAAGCTTGGCAACCCACATCTGGAAGAATGAACAGTGAGTGGATTATTCTGGTTTTAGCTCAAACCTCTTGCATTTGTTAAGTCACCTCACACTTTTGTACTCACATTGTATCTCAGAATCCGTTTTCTCTAGCTGAACTTCCCAAAGAAGCTGGCAGGCTTCTGTTGGAATAAAAGAGGGAACATTACTTCGTTGTTTATTTTGGGAGGAAAGTAGATGAGATAGCTACTGCTTAAGCAAACGTTCAAATAATAACATTGGCTTTCAAGTACAGGGCATATGTCTATTTTAAGGTGCTCCCACTTTTGACCTTTTCTAAGGGCTTAATAAAATTGTGGCGAGCTCTTGTTGGTTTCTCCTTTGAGGAGCCCTTACGAACTGATCAAAACAAAATTCCATTAATTTTTCCACATTCCTCCTTCAACAAGTTAGCCAGCATTTATTATTTATGATAAGCTTCCCTTTAATTATTTTGTTTTGTGCCTTTATGCCACTTCTACTACATTAATGTTATTTTATCATAGTTATTATACCAGAGAATTACCCACAAGGTGCCAAGATGCATAGAGTAGCAAAAATAGATATAGCTTTTTATCAGCATATTCTCTCTTACTGCAGATCTAATTCAAGAATCCTAATGAGGATTTCTACATGAGGCATTGAAAACAATTCTAAATAAAATATTTCAAAGGCACATTTAAGAATGAAGACAATAAATATAGATTATGTGGATTCCGACTATCACTCTACAAAGAAAGGAAAAGTTGTTTAATTACTTACTACCCTAGTTTCCTCTTCTGCTAATTAGAAATAACAAGATTAAATTCATGTGCTTATAGCAAATGAGGTAATATAAGTGTAGTTAAACTAAATGAATTAATATATATGAAACACTCTTTAAATTGTCATAAGTTCACAGAGTATGCCAGTGTGCTATTACTTTTTCAGATCTTATTACTGGGCAACAAAATTAATTGAAGTTTTGTACTTAGTTATTTCGATCTGCAATTCTTATTCTTCTGTTTGTTATAAGATGGTCAAGGATCAATATTCCAAATCAAGTTAATGATTCAATGGACCATTTTCTAAATAAATATTATCTGTTTGGACTTTTAAAGATGACAAGTTTTGGACAACACTCCATCTCTCACCAGGTTCTATAAAGTGAGAAAAGATTAACAGTGCAGAGATTTACTACCTTATTGATAAGTGTTAGAAGGAAAAATGGCTACAGTAAAGCTTTCAGTGTTTTCACAACTTGGAAATTTATTCTCGATATATTTTAAATCGCTCACAAAACCTTTCGTCAATAAAACAAGAAAAAGCAGCAGTGGAAGTCATAATACCCAAAACAATCATGAAATAACATCATATGTTATATTAAAGGGTCTAGTATTTTATTTTCTAGAAGACATCATGGACTATATTAGCTTACTCATTGCTGAGATACAATGTAAAATGTCTACATCATAAAGGATGAAGGCTTAATTTGCCTAATTTCAATTCATGATCAGCTCGTTTCAAGGCAGAAATGTCATGGCAGAGAAAAGCTGTCTTGGTTCATGGTAGTGGGGAAGCAAGAAAAGAACACCAGGTCAGTAAGGGAGAGACACCAGACACAGAACCCAAAGCCATACCACCTTAACCCATGCAGACATACCTGAAAGTATACTATGCCGATTCTTCAGGCATACTCTGAAGCCAATAAAATTGAAAATTTACCCAAAGTGTTAAATTTCACTGTTTTGTAACTTGCTCACATATACCTTAACAATCACTAATTTCCAAATAAAAAGCACAGAAAATTCATAATTCAACCTAACATAATTCAGTAAATCTATGACTTATGGATAAGTTACATTCTGAGAGTATTGTCTGAAACTGAATTTACTCATAAATTGACAAATTAGGTCTTTTTTTTTTTCAGGACTAGTATTTGAACTCATGCCCTTGCACTTGCCAGGCAGGCACTTGTGCCATAGAGCTGTCTCCCCAGCACCTAAATTAGGTCCTATATAGTGTACCTTTGGAAGTTCAAAAGCAGAATATGCATAAGGTGGGGAATTATTGTACATGTATCATGAGTATTGTACATATGTCCTAAATATACATCAAAAGTTTCTATCATTTCCTTAAAATTCCAGTCCAGACTTAAGCAGAGAGGCTCAGGCAGTGGGCTCTGGAGTTAGAACTACAGCTGAGAGGTTATGTGTGAGACCCCGGGACCAGGGGCAGAGCAGCTAGCCAGTGGGGCACAGGAGGTTCACTTTCATTGGCTGCAGCCAGAAGAAGCATAAAACAACACCAGACCCAAGCCAGGCCCAGCTGGTTGAGTTTGAGTTTGGTAGATCCCTACCACCACCAGCACCATCCGCACCACCACCCCCACGAGCTGAGGCATACTGGTAAGCCCAGTGGGGCCCAGACCTAGACCCAGACTTACAGGAACATCCTTTTGAGACAGAGGTGGCAACAGGTAACTGGTATGAACTAGTTACCTGTTCATCCAGGAAGACTGGACGTATCTGGAAGACTCCAGATACATCAAGGGGAGGTGACCAGACAGAACTTAGAGGAACTATTTTAAATATAATTTCCCAGTCTAATATCTGCTTAGCCACACAGCCATAATATTTGCTCTCATGGTGTAAATTACAAGCCCATTAGTTACAAAAGTTTCTCATTTGCTACATCTCACTACCAATTATTGGTATTGCTAATTGTATTACTGTAAATAGGAAACTATATCTGGCCTACCATATGTTCTTTCTTGGGAAATAATATCATGAAGTACTTGGGGAGTAATCTATACTGAAGGACAGGACAGTGCCAAACAGAAACCAATATCTCACTTTCAAGCAACAGAGAGGGTAAAATTTGGGGATACACACAAAACAAGTATCTCTGGCACAAGAGAGATATTTAAAGATGATTCTGATCACAATGATACAGCTACATAATATCAAATGTTCACAAGAAAAATATCACAGAAATCAAAATTAAGAGTTCTGTCTGAAACTGCAAATGACAAACAGAAGGAGCCAAATGCAATATCAGGCTCCAAGACCACCCATAACAAATGCAGGAGACACAAATATAGAAGAAATTGCAAGTCACATAGCTGAAATCTCTGAAGTAATAGCTACTTCTCTGAAATAATAGCATCTGAAGTAAAAAAAAAAAACTGCAGAAGGGTTCAAAGGAAATCAGATCAAAAATAATCTCTCAAGTAAAAAAAGAAATGAAAACTATAATGAAAGAATTACTAAGTGTTTCTAAAGAAGCCGCTGATAAAGAAATAGAGTAGAGTAGAAAAATGATGGAAACCTTGAATGAGCAACATGGAACAGAAATAGAATGCATAAATCAAAGTCAAAGAGCTATCCAGGAAATTACAAACTCAATTAAAAGTTGGCAAAACCATCTGAACAAAAGCAAACATAGATATTCAGACCTTCAAGACACCATAGCAGCTGGTGAAAAGTTAAGGAAAGAGGTCTTAAAAACAACTAGGGAGAGATAGGCTGTGGGGTATGCTTTATAGCTTATTCCTTTCTGCTGATGAACTCCATGGAGGAAGCATTGTCAGTCTCTCTTCTGACTGCTGCCATGTCTAAGTCAGAGTCTCCCAAGGAGCCCAACAGCTACAGAAGCTCTTCATCAGAGGGTTGAGCTTTGAAACAACTGATGAGAGTCGAAGGAGCCATTCTGAGCAATGGTGAACACTCACAGACTGCGTGGTAATGAGAGACCCAAACACCAAGTGTTCCAGGAGCTTTGGGTTTGTCACTTTTATGTCACTGTGGAGGAGATGGGAGCAGCCATGAATGCAAGACCACACAAAGTGGATGGTAGAGTTGTGGATCCAAAGAGTGCTGTCTCAAGAGAAGATTCTCAAAGACCAGGTGCTCACTTAGTAGTAAAGAAGTTCTTTGGTGGTGGCATTAAAGAAGATACTGAAGAACATCATCTGTGAGATTATTTTGATCAATATGGAAAAATAGAAATGATTGAAATCATGAACTGGGACAGTGGAAAGAAGAGGAACATGGCTTTTGTAACCTTTGATGACCATGATTCTGTGAATCAGATTTTCGTTCAAAATGCCACACTATGAACAGCCACAACTATGAAGTAAGGAAAACCAGAAGACGGCTAGTGCTTCATCTGCCAAAGTGTTTGAAGTGGTTCTGGAAATTTTGGTAGTGGTTGTGGAGATGTTTTTGGTGACAATGACAGTTATAGTCATGGAGGAAATTTCAGTGGTTGAGGTGGAAATTGCTATAATGGACTTGGTAATGATGGTGGTTATAGAAGAGGTGTCCCTGGTTATTCTGAAGGAAGGAGAGGCCATGAAAGTGATGGACAGAGTTACTGAAACCAGGGAAGTAGCTATAGCAGGAGTGGCAGCTATGACAGCTATAACAACGGAGGAGGTAGAGGCAGCTTTGGCCGTGGTAATGGAATCAATTATGGAGGTAGTGGAAGCTACGATGAAATTGGCAATTACAACAGTCAGTCTTCAAATGTTGAACTCATGAAGGAAAGAAGCATTGGAGGCAGAGGCTGTGGGTCCTATGGTGGTGGAGGCCAATATTTTACCAAACAGTGAAATAAAGGTGGCTATGGTGGCTTCAGGAGCAGCAGTAGTTAGGGTAAGTAGCAGGAAGCTTAAAACACTCCCAGGAAACAAAGTTTAGCAGGAGCGGAGAGGCAGAAAAGTGACAGGGAAGCCACAGGTTACAATAGATTTGTAAACTCAGGCAAGCACAGCGGTGGCAGGGCCTAGCTGCTACAAAGAAGACATGTTTTATTTATTTTTAATGAGTAAAATATATTTATTAGAGGAAAGAAAGCTCCTGTTAGAGAGGGACAGAAGGGGGGGACGGCTCCTAAGCAGGTTGTCCCCTGACATGTTTTAAATACTACTCAAGCATATGAACAAAACACCCTAGTACTGTATTTGTGACTAATTATAACAGGTTATTTTAATTTCTGTTCTGTGGAAAATGTAAAGCATTCCAACAAAGTGTTTTAATGTAGACCTTTTGTGTGTTCAAGCTGTCGATTGCTAAATGTAAGTCTAATCTTGACACTGAATAAATATGTCTTTTTCTTTTTTTAATGTGCTGTGTAAAGTTAGTCTACTTTGAAGCCATTTGGATAACATCCCCAAGAGTGTGAAGTTAGAATTCCTTCAGGATGATGCCAGAATCCATTTAAAATTTCTTTATACTTGCTTGGTTAAAGAAATCATTGTCTTCAGAAACTTTGGTGCAGTTGAACTGACAGTTGCTGTTGTGACCTCGGAATATGACCATTGAAAAGGTGACCCAAGCAAACAGTCAGCAACTTGGTTATGAAAACGATTATTGGCACATGCTGTATATTTAAATTGAATAATGGTACCAGATAGAATGATAGAGGGGATTGAAGTTGTATATCATCCATTATTATGTGTAATCAATAAGAAACTTAATTCTCTTGAATTTAAGAAAAAAAAAAAAGAAACTAGGATCCAGGAAATAATAATTCAACCATAAGATAATGCATAAGAGAACAACATAATACTGACAGGCATCAATGAAAAAGAGTCCACACAACCAATATAAAATGACTACAGGAAGAAGTAATAGCAGAAAACTTCCCAAATATGGGGAAACAATCTGACACTCAAATTGTGGAGGCATATGGAACTCAAATAATATCAACCCAAATAATAAGCCCAGAAATTCAGCATGAGAACAACATATTGAAGCCACTAGAGAAAAAAAACAGATCACATTTAAAGGAAAACACAACACAATAACAACAGATTTCTCCCCACAAATCATCATGTCAAAGTATTTTAAGTCCTACAGGAAACAATTTTCAACCCTGAAAAAGTCTCAAACTTAGTGGAGAAGTGAAATGCTTCCATGACAAAGAACAAATAAAGCTGAGTGTGGTGGCTCATACCTGTAATCCCAGCATTTGGGAGGCTGAGGCAGGAGAATCAATGTGAGTTTAAGACCAGGCTGGGCTACAAAACTGAGCCCAAGGTCAGGAATATTGAGACCCTGTCTCAAAAAGACAACAAAATAAAACAAAACAACCCAAATAAACTCATTATAACCAAACTAACCCTACACGTATTATATTCCTTTCAAAGATATTCTAGAAAGGAATTAAAATGATCACAATTCCAAGAATTACAATTGAGGGAATCTACCAAATAGGGTAAACAATTAAACAGAAGAAAAGTACCTAACCAACAGCAGGAAAATAACATGACAAACACAAGTCAATACATATCAGTACACCCACCAGTGCAAATCGGCTCAATTCACCAATGAGAAGAAATAGATTGTCAGAGTGGATTAAGAAACAAAATGCCACAACATGCTGTGTACAAGAAACATATTTAACCCATAAACAAACTCATAGCCAGGGACTGACAGACGGATTGACAGATGCACAGGTAGGACCTCTTGGCCTGCAGTGCCCTGCACTTCCATCGGAACTCAGCGCAGGTGCACAGCAGCCCCTACTGACACACACACTGACCTGCTGGTTCGAGGGTAGAAACTCTTGGCCTGTGGGCCTCTGCCCTTCCAGTGGAACTCTGAACCCACACTCAGGAGCTCCAACCAACAGACCAGCCAGCAAGTGTGCAGGTCGGACCTCTCCTCCCGCGCCCCCGCACCACCGCCTGAACTCTGCCCCCCACAAAGCTCATGAGTGGTGGGCATATAGTAAGGAATACTAAGCCTGCACCCTTGCACCGCCAGAACCTGTACCTCGCACAGAACCCAACTCTGACTTCTGCTGTGGAGCCACGTGGCAAAATTACTTGTAGAGAGCCTGTGGGCCAGACCCTACCAACTAACCCAGGAGCTGAGCATCTTGCCAGAGGAACACAGCAGGCTCTCCTCCTAAATAGAGACAAGGAGGAAATGCAATCTCAGGTCCCGAACCCACCCACAACTACTACAGGAAACACTACCATACAAGAAAATAGGAATCATGTAGTCAAAATCTCTGAATTAGTAGCATCTGAAGTAAACACAAAAATGCAGAAACATATAGAGGAACTCTGATTGGAGATAACCTCTGAAGTAAAAAAAAAAAAAAAAGAAATCTTCGAATTACTACAATCTGAAGTTAAAAAAAAAAAAAAAAAAAAGCTGCGCAAAAGTATAGCTAGAATCAGATCAGAAATAGCCTCTGAAGTAAAAAAAAGACATTAGGAGTATCTGAATTAGTAGTATCTGAAATAAAGGAACAAATGTAGAAAGGTAGAGAGGAAATGAGAGTAAAATAATCTCTGAAGTAGAAAAAGAAAGGATAACTATAATGAAAGACTTAATAAATGGCTCCAAAGAATACATTGATTAAAAAATTAAAGGAGAATAGAAAAATGATGAAACACTTCAGTAAGCAATATAGGAAAGAAATAGATCACATGAAACAGTTTCAAAGAGATATACAAGAAAATAAAATCTCAGTCACAAACTGGCAACACTGTATGAACAAAAGTGAAGATAGAATTTCAGATCTTGAAGACCCAGTCGCAGCTAGTGAAAAGGTAAGAAAGGATATCTCAAAAATGACCAGAATGCAGGAAAAAAATAATGCAAAATCTGCAAGATGAAGCAAAAACGCACAATGTGAGACTAATAGGAATCAATGAGAAAGGAGTCAATACAAATGATATAAAAAGAATAAGGGAAAAGTAATAGCAGAAATCTTCCCAAATATGAGAAAACAATCGAACATTCAGGTAACCAAAACATATGTAACTTCAAATAATATCAACCCAATTAAAACCACACCCAGATATATAATACTCAAGATCTCAGAAATTCAGCACAGGAACAGTATACTAAAGAAAATAAACAACTCATATTTGAAGGGAAACCCATTAGAATAATGGCAAATTTCTCTTCACAAAGCATCAAGTCAAGAAGAGCATAAGGAAAAGTATTACTTCTTGCAAAGCATTTGCAAGAGAACAAATTCAAACGTAGACTGATATACCCAGCAAAACTCTCCAGTTTATTAGAGAGGTGAAATACTTCCATGACAACTAAAGAATGTCATGATGACAACGCCAACCCTACACGGAATACTAAAAGATATTAAAAAGAAGGATCAAAACGATAAGCACTCCATAAGTGAGAACAGAAAGAACCTACTAAATAGGACAAACGATTAAACACAGGAGAAAAATAGATAGCCAACAGAAAAATAACATGTCAAACATAAATCAATACAGCTGAGTTACAGCTATCACTGTAAATGGACTCAATTCACCAATTAAAAGAAATAAACTGGCAGAGTGGATTAGGAAACAAAATCCAACAATATGTCATGTACAAAAAACCAACTTAACTCATAAAGAAATTTATAATCTCAAAGTCAAACAATGGAGAAAAAATATTACATGCCCCAGGAACTCAATAACAAAAAAGCAAGGGTAGCAATCCTGTTCACAGGCAATCTGAACTTCAAAAAAGAATTATCAAATAAAATTAAAAAGACCACTACATACTGGCTAGGGGAAAAAGACAGGAGACTGAGAGAATAGTCATAAATATGTATGTACCAAACATAGGCACACCCAACTCTGTACAACACATCTTAATGGACATGAAAATCTAATATCCAATACCACCATCTTAAAAGAAGATCTTAACACTCCCTTATTTCCAAAAGATAGGCCAAGCAGAAAAAATATGAGCAAAGAGGTAGCAGAACTGAACCAGATATTTTAATAAATGGACTTAGTGAACACATAGAGTGTGCCACTCAACCATATCTGAATACCCGTGCTTTTCAACTGCACATGGGATATTTTCTAAAATAAACCATATACTACTGTTTGAGTCATACTCATAAATGCAACCAATGGATTACTGATGAAATTAAACAAAAAGATGAACAATCTCTGCAATTCATTAAAAATTCAAGCAAATTTATCGGAATATGTGAGATGCAAGGAAAGCAGCTCTTCGAGAGAAATTTATAGCTGTGAACTCACACATTATGAAATGTTGCACCTCACGTATCTAGAAAAAGAAGACCCAATCAAGCACAAAGTCCAAAGTATGGAAGAAATTATAAAGATTAGAGCAGAAATTAATACAATTGAAATGAAGAAAACAATATAAAGAATTAACAGAGGCAGGCCAAATCGTGCAGCAGATTAAAGCATCTGTGCAAATAGTATAGGGGCTGGTCCTGCCTAGTGGGCCCCACCCCCAGGGCATAATGGGACAGTGATGGAGACTGAGCATGGTGGCTCACATCTGTAATCCCAGCTCTTAGGAGGACGTAAACAGGTGAATCACTATGAGTCCGAAGTAGTGACACTCTGAACACCCAGTAGACCCTTTCCTATAATACAAGAAAAGAAGAAAGAAAAAAACAACTAATGAATAAAAAAGGTGATTCACTGAAAAATTAAATAAAATTTATAAGCCTCTAGCTAGTCTCATCAAAAAGAGGAAAGAATAAACTCAAATTCAAGCAAAAAGGGTGCAATTACCAGAGACCCTGTGGAAATTCAGAAGATCATCATCAATAGCTATTTTGAAAATCTTTACTTTCACAAATTCAAAGATATAGAAGAAATGGATAGATTCCTTGAAAGAAATAAATTACCAAAACTCAATCTAGAAGATATAAGAACTCTCAATAACCCAATATCAGCCAATGAAATTCAAAATGTAATAATAATAAAAAAACTTACCAACAAAGAAAAACCGAGATCATAATGGATTCACAGCTTAATTCTACAAGAACCTTACAGAAGATATAATCATAATACTCTCAAATCATCAATGAAG
The DNA here is from genome assembly GCA_004027025.1 of Myocastor coypus. Lineage (NCBI taxonomy): Eukaryota > Metazoa > Chordata > Mammalia > Rodentia > Myocastoridae > Myocastor > Myocastor coypus. The sequence continues at coordinate 28,000 of PVJA010017110.1, read as the reverse complement.
TTGAAGAGGAAACAATATTCTCAAAATCATTCCTGGAGGCAAGTATTATACTGATAACAAAACCAGAGAAGGATGCAACTAAAAATCAGATATACAGGCCAACCTCTCTCATGAACATAGATGAAAAAATTCCCCAATAAAAGTCTAGCAATAGAATATAGCAAATCATGCAGATGATTAAACACGGTCACCATGTATAATTCATCCCAGGGATGCAAGATCATTCAACTTACCCAAATCTATAAATATAATGCACTATATCGACAGAGCCAATTCCAAAAAAAGCCCATGATCATCTCCATTGTTGCAGAAAAGATTTCTGACAAAATCCAACACTCATTCATTATAAAATTCATATAAAAATTGGAATGCATGGCCTCTAACTCCATCTGATAAAAGCCATCTATGACAACTCAACTACTGACATAATTCTAAAAGGGGAAAAATTGAAATCTTTTACTCTCAGATGAGGTACAAGACAAGGATGTTCTCTATCACTGTGCCTACTCAATATAGTTCTAGAGTGACTATCTAGAGCCATTAGATAAGAAAGAGAATTGAAAAGAATAATAATAGGTATAGAAGTTAAACTATTGTTATTTGCAGATGACATGATACTCCACTTAGAAGACTAAAAAAAAGCTTCTAGAACTAATAAACTAATTCAATAGCATAGCAGGATACAAAATCAAGACCCAAGAGTCAATAGAGTTCCTCTACACAGATAAAAAACACAATGAAAGAAAAATTACAGAAACAATACCCATACAATAGCACTCACAAAAATGAAATCCTTTGTAATTAATCTAACTAAGGAAGTAAAAGATCTATTCAATGAAAATTACTGCACTCTGAAAAAAGAGATCAAAGAAAATTTCAGAAAATGGAAAAACATTCTTTGATCCTGGATAGGAAGACCCAACATTTTGAAAATGTCCATAGTCCCAAAATTGTTACACAATGCAATCCCTATCAAAATATCATCAACAAATCTCACAAATCTAGAGAAATCATCCCTAAAATTTATTTGCAGCCATAAAATACCTAGAACAGCAAAAGCAATCCTGGTCAAAACAAAAACAAGGCAGGAGGCATTACAATCTCTAACTTGAAATTATTCTACAAAGCTACTATGATGAAAAGAGTATGGTGTTGGCAATATATATATATATATATATATATATATATATATATATATATATATATATATATACCTGAGGATTGATGAGCAGTACAGGCCTTTCAAGAAATTAAAATTAAAACAGCATTAAGATACCATCTCACTCCAGAAAAAAAATGGCTATCATAAAGAAATCAGCAAACAACAAATGTTGAAGAGGCTGTGGGGAAAAAAGAACACTTTTCCACTGCTGGTGGGAGTGTAGACTGCTGAAGCCATTATGGAAATCAGTGTGGAAACTCCTCAAAGAAACTAGGCCTGGAAATCCCATCCAATCCAGCTATCTCTCTTCTGAAAAGTTTCCAAGAAGAACTGAAAACATATCATAGTGATATATGTGCGCCCTGAGATGGCAATTGAGACTGGACATGGTGGCATGCCCGTAATCCCAGATCTTGGAAGGCTGTAAACAGGCAGATCACTATGAGTCTGATCTAGTAGTGAGACCCTGAGCACTCCATAGCCTCTACCCTAAAAAATACAAAAAAGGAAAAAAATGATTGGACAGTATGTTTCTGACTGCTTCTAAGCTTTTGTTGTTCTTTGAAATAAAAACTGAACCTTTACTCTCACAAATCCATGTATTTATTCATTGTTAGTGTTTGTCAGGCTTTAAGTTACTAGCTATATTTCTGTTTTCTTCAATTATATATATAAAATTACATATATATATATGCAGATACCTCGCTATCTTATTCTCTTCTATACATATAATGCTACTATTATTAGGTTTCCATTATTATCTGTTAAATGAATGAATGAATATTGAATAAATAAAGAAAAGGGAAAGTTACTTAGGGTGGCAATTAGAATTTAAAATATAATTTGGAATGTTTAAAGCAATCTGTATTTCACAAAAATGTTTCATGACAATAATTCATTCAATTTGATATGTAAAATGACGTATGCCCAGAATTAAGAATGTAAGGAAGGGTGGCACAGGTAAATTGCAAGTTTTCTGAAACTAGGCAGAACGAAGAAGATAGATAGATAGATAGATAGATAGATAGATAGATAGATAGATAGATAGATAGACCAACCAATGGATGGATCAATGGATGAAAGAATGGGCAGATGATTGATGGACAGACAGACAGAGAATTCAGGTTCTGTATTCTAAGTAACCCGAGTTATCGTTATTTTAATTTAATTGGCACAATTTTTCAAATAATCCATGAGATAGAAAAGATGACACATTGTTCAAATAAATAATTACATTCAAATATTAATGTGCTTTTCTAACATAACAACTTTTCAATGTCTTCTTTTAATACGTTAGGGAAATTGCATTTGTAAAAAAATATACAACGTTTCCTTATAGACACACAGCCAAGAGTAGCATGTTACAATAGCGATGCTCTCAATACAATCTGCAAAATGTTCGGATGTGCAATAGCAGAAATCAATTAGTCACGAAGTTGCTCAGAGTTGGACATCTTCTTACAGAACTAATAATTTATTCAAACTTCTTCAAACTTTGAAACAAGAATATAAATTTTTCTCAGTATGTCAGGATTTAAACTACAATGATTTTCTAACTTATATGAGGAGTTTCAATTTAATGCATTTAGAAGCTCAAACGTATCAGCCACAATTCATGGTGAACATTTCAAATGTCCCTCTACCTACCTGAGTTGGAATAAAATAGAAAGCAGTGGAAAAAAATGAAAAATAAAATTAAAAACAGAATGGGTTTTATTTACATATTAACAAAAGTACTAACTCATCTGAATCTGTACAATGCACTCAGCTATTCTCCTCTAGACAGGAGGGGAAAAAAGCTTTTTCCTGCCCCAGGTCAGTTGGTTTATTCATGCTCCTGACCTCATCCCCACTCCCCACTCACTTGAAGCTTCATGCCCCAAGTCATCAACTTCTCCTCCAGTTGGCTGTTCTCCAGAATACGTACCTGTCATACAGATAATTTATTTTCTATGTAAAAATGTAGAATTTTGTATGTAAATTTATTTTGTACAAAATTTATTTTGTATGTAAAACATATAGTAAAGTCTCATTCTAAAAGTAACTATTTTTGTTTCCTTGAAAATCTTTGTACAGAGTCTGTTCCTGCGTTTCTTCTAAGGAATATTTCACCATTAAAGGACACATAAAAGTCTCTCAAGGTCTTCTAAGGTGTGAGAAATATCTTGATTTTTTTTGGTTTATTCACAATACACAAAGTATTTTATTTATTTATAATAAATATTAGCACATATTAATTGAACAAAATAAAGGGTTTCCTTATGACATTTGCAACAATATATTTTATTTATTTATTATTGTTATTACTTTTAATAAGAAATAACAATATGACAGTTTCAAAATACATTAGTAGTACATTCACAGTAATTTATACAATGCATATTGTTGCCCTCATACTAGTTATACAGAGCACAGTGTGTAGAAGTGATAAATTTTCTAATCATTATTGGTACAGAAAATTTCTTCTCTTTAAACTAAGAGAAAGTAGTTGTATATATAGTCCAGTGTTTCATAATTGCAGTGCGTTCCTGGTGAAATGTTGGAAGCTGTTGATTTAAGCCTTTTACCGCTCAGCATACAAAAGTCACATGTTTTGTTATACAGGTCCTGCTTTAACTTGCTCTTAACCACCCAGCAGCAAAGTTTAACTACGAGGCATAAAAGTAAAGCTAGATTAGATGCTGAGTGGTAAAAGAAATATCTTGATTAATCCCAAATTTGTTTCATTGTTAATTCCCCTTACTTTTTAACAATCAGCATTTTTTTTTTTTTATTATTTTAGCTGTTTGTTACTCAGTAAACCTCTTTTTTTAGGTAACAAGTAGGCTCTTTGAGGCAAGTATCATTAGCTCTTTCATTTTTGTTGTGTTATGATTTGTGTAGAGATATCCCTCCAAAGCCTCATGCAGTCATGGAATATCTTCTGGAATTTGTAATTGATTATTGTGCTAATGGGTGCTGCACCTGCCCTGGGGCAGGTCATTTTCATTTCAATGTAAGGAAGGAAGAGAAGTTAGCTGCTTGAGCTGCTGCTAGCTCTCCCTGCCCTTGCTCTTATTTGCCACCATGAAAGGTTGTTTTCTGCCATGTACCTCTATCTAGGAGCCAGGTGAATATGGACTGAAACCTCCAGTAACTGTGAGCTGTATAAGACTTTCCTTCCCTAATTTTGAGTGTTGGTTATTTGTCCCAGCAAAGGGAGAAGAGTGAGACACACTGTATCTTCAGCTTACAGAAGTGTTTAGAATATGGCAGTGGTTTAATAAATATTTATTCATTGGTGAGACAGCTCAGTGGGCAAAGTACCTGCTTTGGTAAGTGCAGACACCAGGGTTGGATGACTGGTTCTGCATGCCACACTCGCCCTTCCCCTGGGGTGTGCCGAGCCAATGGCAGAATCTCGATGTGGTGGCACACACCTGTAATCCCAGCACTGGGAAGGCTGAAAGCAAGAGATCACCATGAGTCTGATCTGTGTAGTAAGGCCCTGTACCAAATAAACAAATAGAAAAAAAATCTATTTACTAAATAAAAGAACCTACACCATCCTGTTTCTTTCAGAATTTTTCAGAGTTCACCTGATCTTTGACAAAGAAACCATACATATTAACTGGAAGAAAGATAATCTGTTTAATAAATGGTGCTGGAAAAACTGGCTTTCCATGTATCAAAAACTAAAACTAGACTCATGTCTAGCATCAGGCTCTAAACTAAAATAAAAATGGGTCAAGTACACAAACATTAAAATGGAAAAATCTGCTTGAATAGAAATTAGGCAGAACTTTGAAAGGCATAAATATAGGCAAAGATTCAATCAATAAAACACCAACTGCATTGGAAATAATAAAAAGAACCAATAACTGAGATCTCATTCTTTTAAAAAGATTTTCCACAGCCAAGTAAATTGCTAATAGTGTGAAAAGATAACTCACAGAGTGGGCAAAAAAATTTAACAAATTGTCCTTCAGACAAAGGACTTACATCAAGAACATATAAAGAATTTCAAAGAAAACAAAAAGATCCTCCCAAATGTAAAGACCCAATCCAAAAATGGATATCTCAAATGAATACACAGTTAAATGAAGAAATACAATTGGAAAATAAACATATCAAAAATTATTCAATGTCAGTTGGTTATTCATAGTAAAATAATGCTGAAATTCCATCATACTTCAGAAAGAATAGCTATCATTGACAAAATAAAACTGGAGGGGCTACAAGGTAAAAGGCTCCTTTCTCTACTTCTAGTAGAACAGAAACTGGTGCAGCCGCTGTGGAAGTCAGTATAAAGATTCTTCAGAAATCTAGGAGTAGAAGTCCCATTTGATGCAACTATTCTGGGTATTTTCCTGGAAAACTTTGAAGTATCACACAACAACATATATGTATCCATGTTTATAGCATGAGAGTTTGTAATAGCTAAGTCTTGAAAAAAAAACCCAACTGCTCATCAACCAAAGAATGGATAAAAACAAGATAGATAGATAGATAGATAGATAGATAGATAGATAGATAGACAGACAGTTACTATATACATAATACTATATATACATATATACATATATATATGTATATATATGTATATATATATATATATATATATATAAAGGAATGCTACTCAGCAATTAAAAAAGATAGGATTAAGACATTTATAGATAAATGGAAACACCTTGAGGCCATATTCTTAAGTGAAAGAAATCAGACTCACACGTATAAACACTGCATTGACTCCCTAGCATGAGAACCAGAAAGAAAAAATAAAGACCAAAACATATCAGAGATATCATGAAAGGGGAAGAAATTATTCCAAAAAAATAAAAAATAAAAATAACTAGAGCAGAAAAGGGGGGAAAGTGAGGAGGGGAAAAGAAAAAAATAGATTATATAAAGGATAAAATGGAAACAAAGTTTTGTAAATAAAGAGGAAAAGAGGGGCTAAAGAAAAGATAGAGGTTTTGTAGGAAAGGAACCAAAATATCATCTTTGATGAATATCATCAATGAATATCATCATTGTGTACACTTAAAATACATCAATAAACTTAACTAAGAAGACAAAGAATTCAAAGGATAAAAAATTATTCCTGTAAAAGTCAAAAAGAATTTTTAATAATTTTTGCTAACTTTTGCAAAGCTGTAAATTAAAATACATTTCCTTAATATAACAAGTTTTCAAGAAGGGGGAAAAAAATCTTATCAGTGTCCACACCTTTGACGGAAAGGTTAGCTCTCAGTGATGGTACAAACAGACAAGAAGTTGGGTGGTACCCTTCCCTTCTTTTCCCAGATAGTTGGAACTGACCCATTTGACTTTTAACTTCACCATTCTTCTAGTATTTTCTTTGTGTACAGATCCCCATTCTCATTCTCCATAGTAACCACCACTAATTTTAACAATTACTCAAATAGCTTATTACTATTAAATGAGTCTTTAAAAGTTAGGGATTTTACTTAATTTATTAATATTTAAGGATAAAATTAAGATTTATATTTTTGCCTGACTACTATCTCAGCAACGTCTTAAAATTTTCAAGGACACAATCATGTATCACTGGTTAGTAGGTGATCACGCTATGTCTGATTGTCCAAACATATTCACTAATTTTCAGACCTATTTTAACTCTTCTCTGAACAACTTCATGTTTAATAACTGAGAATATAGACTACACAGTTTCCTTTGCTTTTTTCTTTTTTATTTTTGCAGAACCAGGGATTGAACTAGAATACATAGTTTTCTAAAATGACTTTTATCAAGCTTATCCCTCTAAATGTTCTTTTCCTGTTTTTCTCCTACTAGTGAGTCCTTTATCCACTTTTAGCAAAAATCTCCACATCACATAACTTTATTGTTGAAAGCACGAAAGGATTATAAACTTTCTTACATTGTCCCCAAACTCTGAAAACGATCTGAAATCCATCAGTTTATATTATCACTTATATTTTCACATGTTTCATCTTCATTGAGGAACTCACGCTGTCTCTACAGGATAAGATCTTTCCACCAAGCCTTTCTGCTATACATGTTGTATGCAGTCTGACAAGAAGAAGAGAATCACCTTGCTTTCTTTCTCAGACTAAGCTCTTCTATATAAAGCACAAGACACTTTAATACAATTTACTAAGCAGTCACTAGATTTTCATGGGGAATGCTGAATATTTCATGAATGATCTCATTTATTTCTTATAATAACACACTGAGAAGTACCGTAGTAATAATTCAAACAAGAATAAAGTGAGGGCAACTGCATTAAAGTAATTTTCCTTTGTTAGTGAGAGTGAGTCATGATACAATATATCACTATTTGAAAATACAAACTAATAAAAAGGGCCTTAACATTGTTTGCATAACTTTGCGAAATAAATCAGTATCAGTAATGGTAGGTGTCTCGACATATTCAACACAGTAAAATTTGTATACCTATAGTATACCTATGAATACAACATTTAAACTTGTTCTTGAAGAATCTTATCTGTAACATGAGATGAGTTCCATAAATGCTTTCCCAATAGATGCTTGAGCAGATTATAATTAAAAAGCATTATTAAATGCCTTGAGGTATGCATGACAATATTCAAAAACAAAAATATTATATAAGATATTATCTTTGTTCTTTTTAAATGCCATCAATCAACCATGACAATTTGTCAATACATAAATTTATTCAGTTTTCTTTGGAACTGTGAGGATAAAACATTACTTTGTTTGAAAGAAAGAATTAAAATCAGTCTAGTGTGACTAAGAGAAATGAACTGAAGCCCCCATACCATAGCACATTAATGCAATCATCTCAAGATCCAATAATCAGAAATGCTTGCATGGCTCCACTGTACCATGGGTGCTTGATGAAACTGCAGGTAAGTTCAGAAATGACTTCCGTTACGAATGACAAGCGAAACAGTTACTGAAATTCAATAGAGCATGGTCAGGATACCTCAGAGTTGCAAGTCCTTTATATCTAACAAAATAAACTCTATAATCCTTTTATTGTTTTCCTCTACAGCACTGTCAGAAGATATTTTAGACATTCTTTATACTGAAGGAAAAGTAAACAGTGATTAATTATCTGTAGGCTAGAAAACTAGCATACTTGTTTTTGTGCTACTGTTGGTTACAGACCATGTAATTACAAATAAACAGTAATAAAAATAAAGCACAATAATTCAATTCAGTAGCTATGAGTCATAAACATTTTGCATGAGAGATAAAAAATATTTTTTGTGTTACCTGCATGTCCTCTACCTTAGTAGGAGGACAAGGGTGCTATTGATCCCTGACATGTACATGTATATTGATTCTATCAATAGTTGCACTTCACATTCTAAGTTCTCTACATAACTGAAAACTTAACCCAATGTAGAGGACAAACGCTGGCCTTGAATAAACTGAAAATAATACAAAGGTGAGCATAAAAATTACTTTCTGTAATTATTAATTAATTTCTGTAATACTGTACATTATTTATGTTTAGACACTATCCATCCATGAAGCAAAGATATCCAGTCACTTACTGGTGTGCTATCAAGTTATCAGTAACATTTTCACTATCTCCAATATTATAATTTGAGAAATGATTTAATTTCACTTTTACTAATTATACAGTAGTTCAATGTAGACCACACAAAATGGCTTCTGCAAAAAATGCTATGACACATTTGTTACTTAAAGCTTTAGATTCTGCTAAACGATCATTGAAATAGCTATTACTGAGTGCAAAATGGTCGAAGACAAAGTCTAGCTTGTAGCTGAAAATTTCCTTACTGCCAATAATTCCAACATTAAAGGACCAGATATTATTATGCCAACCACAACAGGTAAACAGAACAGACTGTTTAAAATCATAGTTCTGATGTGAAAAATAATAATGAAAGAAAATACTGTCTACTAGGAATTAAAGGCAAAAAAAATGATGTTCAAAGTTAACCATACAAAATAACTACTCTTAAAAATAGTAGAAACAATAATTTATATACAGTGCTGATGCAATTTATTTATTTATTTATTTATTTTTGTCTTTTTTGAGACAGGGTCTCGCTATGCAGTTGAGGCTGGCCTTGAGCTCACTTTTGTATCCCAGGCTGGCCTCGAACTTGCACCAATCCTCCTGCCTCAACCTCCCGAGTGCTGGGATTACAGGCGTGAGCCACGACACCCGGCTGCAATTTAAACTAGAATAAAATACTCAATAAAAATTATAACTATCAATTATAACTAGCCTTTTTCAGCTAAAGTCTTGAAACATGTACTTATGCATAGAGATAACATTTATTATTATAAAATCTTATCAAATTAATGTGGTCAAAAACTATCAATGCAAATTTACACCGAAGTGCAATGGGCTAAATGTGAATATTTCAAGTGGCAAGCAATCTGACACTTTGCCCTGTCAACATTTTCTTGGTCCAGATAAATAGTGCTACTTAAATTTTGTTTCGTTCAAAGGACATTTCCTCAACTTAAGACATTCTTAGATACACAATATGTGTAGAACATCACCAAAATAACTTTTGGCCTTTAACCTTTCCCATTCAAGTTGAGTGTTACTGTTTTAGGGCAGGAAAACTACTGTCTTATTTGGCTCACTCCCCCACCTCTATTGCTTAGCCTGGCACAAAGAATGTGCTAAATAAAAGTAAGTTTGTTTGTTTGTTTGTTTGTTTGTTTGTTTTTTTGTTTGTTTTTGAGTACCGGGAATTGAGCTCAACACTTTGCACTTACCAGGCAAGCAATTAAGCCATTGAGCTATATCCCTAGCAAGTTTATAAGAAAAATTAAGGAGTAAGTACTATCATAAGGTGGTAATGCCTGTTTGTTTCAAATTTTTACCTTTTTCAATAAAATCAACAAAATTAGACAATTTAAAGATCAATAATATTTATTCCAAAATTTTACTCAAAAGCGAAACTCCATAAGCACAGAACAAACCCTTATAAGTCACTACTAAGCCAAAAATGTGCATATAGTTGAACTTTCAGTAATAGAACTGAGATAGCTCTATAAATGGGAAAATTTGACTTAGGAGTTGTAAATGAAAAAATGAGATATAATACTCAAGACTCTTACAAATTCCTCACAGTTAGTTAATATGAAGCCAAAATTCTGACATTTAGGAAAGCTCACATATCAAGTTACATCATGTTTGACTGGGAATAGGAGAATGTACTTAAGAATAGCTTCTTAAACACAAGACTGGTAGGGGAAAGGATGCCTCGTAAAGTTATAGGTGCAATCCTGCTCCTCACTCTAACCAACTTCTACTCTGCCTTTGATCCTCAGATTGTAAGAGAATAACCCAGTTCTAGGAAACAAGATGGACAGAGATCAATGACTGTTAAAGAATAATGACGTATCTTTTGGAAGGGTTCTCTATGATAACACATGTGCTTAGATTATATGGATAAGAATACAATCATAGTTACTGGTTGAACTGTGTATTCCTCATTTCATATAACAAGGTTCTAATCTCTAAGCCCTAACTTCAGAATGAGACCTTAATTGTAAATGAGGCTTTGCATATACATGCTGTATGAAGTCATACTAGGGTGGATGAGTTCCTAATGCAATAGGAGTGGTGTCTTTCTAAAAGCTGGGTTGTGTGAGAGGCAGATATGCTCATAGGAAGAAAAGCACCTTGTGAAGGTTGGAGTTAGTCCACCCAGGAATACTAGAAAACAGAAGAGGCTCTCTCATGGTTTATGTCTAATTATCCCCCCAAAGCCTCATGAGTCAGAGGGCGGGGACTTCTAGAGTTTGAGACTTGATCCATGATCCCTGGGATTATGGGTTTTAGTACTGATGGGATTATGGGTCTAAGTACTTCTGGGACTATGAGTATGGTCTAGGGCAGATGTCTGCTGCCCTGTTTAGTTGGCTGCCTCTGCCACCATTTTGTTGCTGTTCCACTGCCATGAACTGAATGCTCTCTGTCCTGTTCCACTCAGCCTTGGGCCAGCCGAATATGGACTGAAACCTGCACAAACTGTGAGCTAAATAAACATTTCCTTCCTTCATTTTGAGTGTCAGGTATTTGTACAGCAACAAGTAAAAGGTAACTAAGATAGGCTACAACATATCTTTTTCTAGAACCTCAAACAGGATAGGGGCTGTCAGTCACCTTGATCACAGACCTTGAGCTCCAGAACTATGGATAATACATTTTTGTTATTTAGTTACTTGGCTTGAGTACTTTATTTAGGGCAGTCCTAAACAAATAAAGGAACTCCTAAGGTGGTTGGAAGAAAAGTGTCTTTTTTATTTTCTAACTAAAAGCTTGAAAAGACAAGACCATTGTTACTGGATAACAGGAAGTTTCTTCCAGACTATGACATTCTGAGAGATCTTGATATTCTGTATTTTGTTAAATGTATTCTGCCAGTTCTGAAAAGCATATGAGCACATTACATTTTAGCATATTTATAAAAAGCTCTGGCAACAAAACTATCATAGTTCATTGGCTGTAAGATGTGTTGTTACTGCGAAGATTTTAAACCTAAAAAGAACTGTTGCTCTTAAAATCAAAGTTGCTTTATGCAATACACCAACTATACACAAGCAATATAGACATCATGTAATGCAAATGTACCAAAAATTACTTTTTAAAATACAGAAAACAATCTGTAATAATCAAGTCATAAGAATGAGCATACAAGTTGTTACAAATGCTATCACTCAATATTTTATATTTTATCAAGTAAAAATATCAGAATGACTTGTCTTACTGAAGGATAACAGGTTATACATATAAAATAGAGCAGATATAGATATGTCAATGTAGATATTGATATAAATAAGTATATAAATAAGAACAACTTCTTTGATTAATCTTGTTTAAAATACTTCCAAGATATTAATGAAATGTAGTATTATTGGTTCCCTTCAATATATTTACTTAAAGAGAATATATTCCCTTTAAATCAAAGAAATATTTAGTATCAATTATGCTTTTTTTAAAAAGAAAGGTAATTTTGTTATGGTTCTACAAAAAAAATTAATTCTATTTTCCTTACTAAATAAAAAATGCTCTTCTGTTTATAATTTAAAAAGAATCAAACAATTGAGTTTAGAAACAATGTAATGTCACTGAATGCAGTAATGACTATTTTCCTTGCTTAAAAGATTTGTTTTAATTTTTTTTCTTTGTAAATTTGGTTTCATTTATTTGAATTCTTTTCATTTTATATTAATTTTTTTATTCAGAAAGTGGTGGGATTTTTAATCCTTAGTCCCAAGGAAAGATTCAATGGTGTGCTGCCATGATAAGTTGAACTAAGAAATATATATCATTTTATAATTCTACAACTTTCTAACTTTAGAGAGTCTTATCAAGAAAATCACATTTTTATATGTAACTCAACCAATACAATGTAAAGCAATCATTTCATAAGTAGCAAAAAACAATGCAGGAATCATATAATTTACTTAACTAGACCAAAGGAAAGAAAGCAAAGGTATCCCACCATAAAATATTGATGATTTTATATTTATTAGTCCATAATATAGCATGATTCAGGACTTCTATGTGAGTCAGCACCCATTACTACTAATAATATAAATATTGATAGCCATCATAATATTTAGAATATTGCTCCCTTACATTGTAGAATACAGTAAAAATAATTTCAAGTTCATCAATAAATAGGGAAATATAAGTTTAGATAATACAAACAACAAAATGTGAAGAGTCCCCATGGGGTAGCCAATGAAGTTTTGCACAACAGTAATTTCAGCAAGAGGAAAGGTCGAGGAAGCAGCAGAAAAGGAACATACCTAGATAAGTCAAAGTTCTATGTATTACATTAGAACAATTTTAATGAGTTATTGTAAAACAAATCTAAACTAAAAATTAGGGAAACTAGAAGGCAACTTCAAAGGTTGAGGTACCAAGAAGTTTCTCCTTAGTAAGTATCTATGACCGAAATTCTAAATAATAAAGATTATAAAAATTCTCAGAACTTTAAAATGTGAAAAAAAAGGTGAACCAAGATGAGAAATTGCTTTTGACCCAGACTTCTTCATTCTGTGTATCTTTCTGAAAGTAGAAATGACCATGATACATAAATACATGAATATTCATTTCTTTATGTATTTAGTACAGGGTCCACAGAGTCTCACTACTAGATCAGATTCTTAGTGGTACTCCTGTATTCAGCCTCCCAAGCGCTGGCATTACAGGCACGCACCACTACTCAGTGCACCCTGGGGCCAGGGCTGGCACTGCACACCCAGTATCGAAAACAGTCCCTGTGCCTCTCTAAGCAGGCGCTTTAGCCTGGTGAGCTATTTGGCCAGCCGTTAAGCTATCTAGCTGGCCCTCATACTCATATTTATAGCAGCATAATTCCTCATAGCTAAATCTTGGATACAGACTATATGTTCATCAATAGATAAACAGATAAGAAAATGTACCAGAGCATATAACAGAGCACTACACTGCCACAGAGGAGAAAGTTGCCTTCTTTGTAGGAAAATGCATGCACCCTGACAGCATAGCATCAAGCGAAGTAAATCAGACACACAAGCTTAAATATTATATGCTTCCTCTTATGGAAGAATCCCAAATTGTAAATGAAGAGCAAAACTTTTAAAAGCTAGAAAAATAGGTAGTGAGGAGGTAGATCTTTCTCAAAATGCCTGTCTCCACTCCTCAACCCATACACACGGAGTCTCAGCAAAGAAGATTGCTCAGGTTGAACCAGCTAGTAAACACCTGGCCAACATTTTATTATTATATTTTACTCTCCCACATCCCAGCCCCTCCAAATGCCTTACCTTGTTTTTTCTGTCATAGTGGAACTGATAAACTTTGCTGTATCAGTCTAATCCTCCTTGTGTTTTCAATCTCTGATCTACTTGTCCTTTTACCAGGATCTTAAAAAAAATTATAGACCCCCTTGTTTCTCATTTATTTTCATTATAATGTGGATGAAAGTATTTTCTCTATTATTGTGGAGTAAGACCAATATGTACAAACTGTTAGATATAGGCCTGATAGTGAACATTCAGGATGTATTTTTTTCCTTGCTTCTAATTTTAAATACAGGGCCAGAGAAATAGCTCAGCCCACTAAGCACCTGCTTATGCCAGTACAGGGACCCAGAACCATGTGCCATACTGGCACTGCCCCCAGGCTCACTCAACTGAGCACCATGGCTTTTGCATGCCTGTATTTCAAGCTCTTCAAAGGTTGAAGACAGGAGTGTCATTACAAGTCTGAGATGCACAGTAAGATCCTGTACCAGATACATAAAATAAAAATTTCTCCAAATTCAGAGGATTATAAGTAACTACTTTAAAAATTGCTGAATTTTACAAAGACTTAGGGAAGTTTTAATGTAAAACTTTTCAAACTATTCAAAGAAATTTAAAGAGAGGGAGTACTGCAAAATACTTCCTCTAAGCTAGAATTATCCTGATTCCAAAATCAGACCGTTGTTACTATAACCAAAAATAAAAGAATAGCTGCAGGACAATAACTCTAAACAACATAGATAGAAAAGTCCTGAAGAAGACACGGGAAAAGAGATGTGGAAAGATCATACATATGATCATGTTGGATTTTTCTAAGGATGCAAGGATAGTTCAACATATGTAAAGTAACAAGGCAATACATTGTACAAAAAAAAGAAAGGACAACACCCACACAATCATCAAAATACATGCAGAAAAATCCTTTGCCAGAATCCAACCTCCATTTATGATAAAAATCCTAAAGAAAATAGGCATGGGATGATCTTATCTCAATCTAACAAAACCCATTTATGGTAAAATTTCCAACATATATCAAATTGGGAAAAATTGAGACCTTTCTCTTGATATTAGGAATAAGATTGCTCCATCCCACCATTCCTCTGCAATATAGTCTCTAACTAATCAGAGCTATCAGGCAAGAGGAAGAAATATAACATGTATACATAGACTATAAAGAAACTGATCAATCATCATTCACACATGATGTGTGTGACATGATTATATACTAAGAAAGTAAAAAAAAAAATCCTACAATAAATTAATGCACTGAAGTATCAGGATATAAAATCAACACATGAAAGATCAATTCTATTCCTGTGCACCAGTAAGATGAACTTACTGAAGAAGAAATAAAGGAAATAATACCATTAACAATTTTTTAGGGGTCAAGGAGAGAGCTCCGTGGCACAAGTACCTGCCTGGCAAGTGCAAGGTTGTGAGTTCAAACCCTAGTCCTGAAAAAAAAAAAAAAAAAAAAACTTCAAAAAGTTAAATACCTAGTAGTAATCATAGACATAAAAGACCTCTATGGTGAACACTATAGCACTTAAAAAGTGAGATCAAAGGGCTGGGGAGATAGCTCAGTAGTCTAAGTGCTTGTCTTCCAAGCACAAATACCCAGGTTTGATCCCCAGTACCACATGCCATACCAGTGTGAGAATCTCGCACATGCCATGCCTGCCCTAAATCCTGGTGTGGTACCACACACCTGCAATCTCAGGCTAGGAAGACTGAGACAGGATGATCACTATGAGCCTGAGCTGGCTAGAGAGACCCTGTACCAAAAATAAAAATAAAAATAATTTTTAAAAAAGAGAAAGATCAGAGGACCTAAGAAAATGGAAACACATACCCTGTTCCTCACCAGGCACAAACAGTATTGTCGAGGTGGCAGTCTTACCAAAACTCAGTTATAGACTTAACGCAGTCCCAGTTACAATACCAATAACATTCATCACAGAATCAGAAAAAAAGTTCCTAAAATTCTTATGAAAGCAGAAGCGACACACAGTAGCACAAACAATACCGGGCAGCAGGAGCAGGTTATGAGGCACTGTAACGCCAGAGCTCAAGTCACCTTACAGAAGTAAAGTGAAAAAAAAAAATAATAGCATGATGCTGGCACACATGCACTCAAAGAAAAAAAACAGACATGTAGATCAATAAAACAGAACTGGAGCATGGAAAGCAATGCAGAATGCAGAAACAAGCAAGCCCAGACCCAGACATCTATTCTTTGACAAAGTGACAAAAAAAAAAAAAAAAAAACATACCATGGAGAAAAGATTTTCATCAAAGAATGATGGGACAACTGGCCAACCACATGCAATAGAATCTGTATTCATATCTCTGCCATGTAACAAACAAAATTAAAAACAGATCAAAGACCTAAGTTTTAAAAGAGGAAAAACCTGCCGAAAGATAAAATAGGTAAAACTTTTTTTTTGTTTGTTTGTTTTTTTTGACACAGGGTCTTGTCATGCAGTTCAAGCTCACTTTTGTAACCCAGACTGATCTCAAACTCACGCTGGTCCTCCTGCCTCAGCCTCCCAAGTGCGGGGATTACAGGTGTGTGCCACCATGCCTAGCTATGAAGTTCTTAAAGATGAACATATAGGCAAAGAATTTTGAGGAGAACCCCAATCACATGACAAACAACGCAAAGAATCAATAAATAGCATTATATCCAATTAGAAAGATTCTGTGCAACAAAGGAAACGACAAACAGTGAAAATTCAACCTAAGCAATGGAAAACTTTTTTCTCATTACTTATTGAACAGAGGTCTACCACTTCAAATCTATGAAAATTTAAAATATTTTGACCATTTCAACAAATGAATGAACTGGAAACTTCTCAGAAAAAGAATACAAATAGTCAAAAAGTATATGAGAAAATGTAAATAGCACTGGCGATTAGACAATTGCAAATTAAAGCAGCCCTGAGATTTGAGCGTACTCCATAAAAAATGTGTACTATCAAGAAATGAAATAATAACAGATGCTGACAAAGGTGTTGGGGAAAAGGAGCCCTTCTCCACTGGTGATATCAATGTAAACTAAGACCAGGACTTCACAAAGCAGAACTGAGATTCCTTAAGAAACTGAAATTAGGAATTCTGTTCAACCCAGCTATTTCTATTATATGTGTTTTCTTGAATGAGTTAACAAAATCATATGACAATGAGTATATGCATTAAAGTAAAATAAATGAAAATAAGAACTCTATGGTTCCAAACATAAATAAGAACCTGGAAATGAAAATTATCTTCATGAGTAATATATGGATGTGTGTATATATATTATATATATATATATATATATCAGTAATACCATATATATATATATATATATATATATATATATGGCAGCTTAATTAAAAATCTTTCATTGTGCAGGGAGGTAGAAATGCTAACTTCCCTGATGTCATCCTTTTTTTTTTTTTTTTTGTCTCTTTTGAGACAGGGTCTCACTATGCAGTTCAGGCTGGCCTTGAGCTCACTTTTGTAGCCCAGGCTGGTCTCAAACTCACACCGATCCTCCTGCCTCAGCCTCCTGAGTGCTGGGATTACAAGAGTGCGCCACCACGCCTGGCTCCTGATGTCATCCTTATAAACTTAATATATCTAAAACTATCACACAAACCTAGTACTACATAAAATTAAAACGACCACAACTTTCGTTCTCGTCTACCTCCGCCCACAGCTCATACTTTCACCCCAACAGCGGTTCTTCAGTGCTTCTCTTTGCACGCTGTTCTCCCACCCTTTGACTTCATCTGATGTCTGGTTTCTTTCCCTTTTCATCTCTTCATGTTTTGACTTAGCGCCTTGCAAGCAGCAAATGGAATACTATTTCTGGATACAAGTTTCTTGGCTGGGAGCACCTCACCAAGGACATCTAATTCCTGCACCTAATTGCATAACATAGGTGTAGCTTTAACCAAAATGTTTTGTGTCAGGTCCAGTTAGCGAACCTGCTGCTTGATCACTCCCCTTCAGTGTCTCTTGAACACTTCCAGCTTGACACACTCAGAACTCCATTCCAGAAGCCTTCACTTTCTAGAGTGCCCCAGTGCAAGGCAAAGCATCACTTCCCAACAGGGATGAAAAGACAATTATTGGAATTTTAATTTGCAAACTCATTTTTTCTCACTCCTCTTATGCAGTCTTTCACTAACTCTACAAACTTTCCTCTGGCATTCCCTTGCTGGGTAATAAGTTCCCCTTGGTGTCCTGTGGTTTTACTTTGTCCTGGTTGCATTTGAATTCCTATATGTTTGTCCTGGTTAGCTTATGTGGTAGTTTTGAGTCTAAGTTTATTCTTTTCGTGAATTACCAAACATTTTAAACATCTTGTGTCCCCCAAACTTTCTTTGGACTCCTCTGAGAATTCAAAATTATACCACTAGGTTTCCTGTTTTCTGTACCACATAAGCTGCTTTCCAAGGTTTCTATATCCTGACATCACTGTGAGGCATTTATTTATTTTTGTTAATCTATATCTAATAGTTTCTGATCATTAATTTCTAATCTAAAAGATAAATTCAACTGCTGAAGTTTTGTTTATTTATTAATGCATTTAGTACCGTGTCTACAGGGTCATACTACACAGATCGGACTCTTAGTGATCCTTCCTGTTTTTCAGCCTCCCAAGTGCTGGGATTACAGGTGCACGTCACCACACCCAGTCTGTCACCCTCTCCACATGCTCTGGGGGCAGGGCCAGCACAGCAGGCCAGGGGTGGAACCTCTGCCTCTGTGTCTGTCCAAGCAGGCTGAAGGTGTTTGGTTTTTTTTTTTTTTTTTTTTTTTTTTTTTTTTTTTTTTGTCTTTTTGAGACAGAGTCTCACTATGCAGTTTAGGCTGGCCTTACACTCACTTTTGTAGCCCAGGCTGGTCTCGAATGAAGTTTTATATTATTATAGATTTTAATTCTGGAATGGCATAGAACAAAATAATTGTTGGAGTCAGCACACATGCTTTCAGTTCCATTTCTTAGATGAACGTAACATCTTCTGACTTTCGTGTAGCTGTGGCTCCTGTCATTTCTGAAAATGATTCAATTTGCTGCTGCTCAATGGCTCCTTAGTCTCAGGGAGAGAACCTTACATGAAAGACCTGATGTTAAAATAGCATCTCTATGATACTGAATCAACTGGGATTTCTAAGATGCTTCATGGAAAAAAAGAAATAGCCAGTCCTCATCAGGCTTCAAGGAACTTCTGTTGTTGCATTCCTTGTTGATATAGGATAGCCTGACCTCCATTGACTAATAGAAATTTCCTTTTTTGTTTTTTGTACTGAAGATAAAAGTCAGATGCTTATGCTGCTGAGCCATCTCCCTGGCCCCCTCTACTTGGTTATTTTTTAAATTTTCTTATCCTGAAGAAGATTAAGAATACAAACTTTCAGCATGGGCTATAAAAGTGAGCTCAAAGCCAGCCTTAACTGCATAATGAGACCCTGTATCAAAAAGACCAAAAAAAAAATTAATTGGGTATAATGCCAGGTTTTCTATTATAATTATAGTTCTCTAAGAATTTTATTGTTTCTT
This sequence comes from Myocastor coypus, assembly GCA_004027025.1. NCBI lineage: Eukaryota > Metazoa > Chordata > Mammalia > Rodentia > Myocastoridae > Myocastor > Myocastor coypus. Next base: position 8,540 of record PVJA010017110.1, on the reverse strand, counting down.
ATTTTTTTAAATTCTATAACTAGTATTTTCTATATCTGATGTCCTTGAGATAGAAAATGGCTCCTTGCAGCTTTCTTCCGCATGTATTTAGCATTTACTTTTATTGTATATTCATATTTGATTGAATTGCATTAGAGGAAAAATAGAGACTAGGTTTGTAGTAGTGCAGTATTTATAGGCTTCTGCTGTAACGTGACATTCCCACAGACTAGGGTTACTGTAATTTCATTTCCCAGCTTCCAGTTTCCATGGCCACCAGGTAGAATAAATTAGAACTCCAAATAGTATTGAGGTGAGCAATTAATGTATGGTGGAACTGCTGAAGAGTCACTTTTCCTTTTTATCTGTATTTGTTGCCGAAGCATGAGGGTTTTCATATTTTTCCATTCTAGTCAGTGAAGTTTTCCAGCCTGCCCTTTAACTGAGGGTGTGTCTTTGGAGAAAGAGCATTTCATGTAAATTCTCAGATCTAATTTTTACTTCTGTCATAGACCTAACACCTCCTCTACCTATCCTTGTCTTGCTGTTCCCTAAAATTGTTCCAAATTGCCACATCATCACATAACCTGGTCCAAAGAAAAGCCCCCAATTTTTTTTTTTTTTTGCAATTTTGACTTAAGATTTTAAATTCTTCTATGTTATTGACAAAATAGCAGAGAATAGAAGATTTCTTTGAGTAATTAGATAGGGACTTATTTATTTTTTAAAGGACATGATGCTCTTTAAAAATTCATTTTAATGAGAAAAAAGATAAAATAACAACGAAAACAGTTTTCACATAAGTTAGTAGGACAGTTACAATAATTAATATATTGCATATTATTGTTAGCTATGGACTTAAACATTTGTTTGTTTTAGTTTAGCTCATGCTTGACATATGCAGAAGAATTTGAAAGCAGGAAAGCTACACACACTATTATACTGAGGTATAGTCTTACTGGTTAATACTATGAACCTGTTACACACAGGTATAGTCTCACTGGTTAATACAATACACCTATTAGACATAGGTCTGTCTCACTACTTCATTTGTCTTTATAAACGCACAAAAATGTTTATTTCATAAGTGTCACAGAAACATTCATATCAAAGAAAGAACACCAACATAAAAAATCAATATCTTTTAAAATCTCTCAATACTTCAAACACAAGAAAAATTCATAGAAAAAATCTAAAACAAATAGCCATGCTCTGACTCCCTAGAAATTATAAATATTGACATTCTTATGAATGCTTCAATTTTCTTTCAAAATAATACCATATTACCAAATAAATAACTTCCAATTAAAGCTAATTGAAGGGTAGAGTATTTATTCATGCAATCTTTCAATTAGCATACATTGGCTCAATATCAAGTATCATGCATTATAGTTAGCACTAGAAATTTAAAGATAAATTGTGTGATTTAAAACATTTATGTTTGAGGTCAATACTAGAACAATGCCTTTTAAAATAATATTTCACTACAGCTGTGATATTGATGATTCAATCTAGTTCCATAAACATTTATGAGCACCAAGGGAAAAATCTAATAGTGACAATAAAGGAGAATAAAATAATATAATTATGAGGAACCTTTCTTATTACTTACTGACACTGTATATGTAAAAAGAATTGATTCATCTATGTATGTTGGTCCTTGCCTTTCACCTCTGTTTGGTTTATTCATTAATCCTTGACAAAAAGATCAATATATTGTGAATTTATTTATAAACACTCAATATCAGTGAGATAAAATATAATTATGAAAATACTATCACATAAAGAAGTAGAAGATATAACTATTATAGATACTTTGGAGATGAGCAATGTCTCTCTCATTTCCTGTACCTTATTGTACATGTAGATATAATACTACATCTTCTATTATGAATGGAAATATTTTCAGATTTGTTGAAGAATTTCAATAAACCTAATGAAAAGAATTATTAATCCCCCCAATAGCAGTGGGAGATTAGTATAACTGGGAGGATTTATATCAGAATCTTGGAATCTCTCCAACCACATTAGCAATTGGTCATCATAACTACAGAGACCATTAGCTGAAATGTACATCACAGAAATACAACTCACAGTTCTTGCCAACTCTGATATACTCACTGTCAGGTCAAAATTTACTTGCTCATTGTAATATGAAACCAGTCATATTAACTGTATTTCAAGTTCATTAAATATGCTTGAAGACTGTCTCTATACCACTCACAGAAAAACCTCTAATACATTTCAGATATTTTATGACATAAAATACTTCTACAGAAGATCTAGAGATATTCAAAAACTTTCAAAAAATATATCAACTGTCAAACATCTATGCTTTGTGTCTTAAAAATCTTGATATCCTCAATGTTGACATAAAGTTTTCAGTCAGATAATGATCAGAAGTGCATTTGTAAGATTCAGAAACAACCTTACACTGCCATTAAATACTGAAGAACCATTCATAAATATCAACAAAGCCAATTTGAAAATTCCTTTTAGCGTAGCTGTTACCCAAAAGTGCTGGGAGAACTGCCAGTATTCAATGGATCTATTTCCTATTCATTCCTTTGCTCCTTAAATTTCAAACATTTCTGAGCATTTACTAAGTTTGATGATGGCACAGCAACAGGAACACTCCATAGCCACAAGACACTAGTGATCTAGTCAAATCTGATAGGACTTTTAACAATAAAGTATTGCTCAACTGTTGTCCATCACAGAGACCTCATTTCTCCATTTTCTTCCAAATGACATCATGAAAGAATTTACTCAAATTTCATGCTAAAAGCCAAAGGCTATTGTTATGGTTTTTGTCTAGTTGTGCCCCAAAATTCCTCATGCAGTCATGGGGCAGGGACTTCTGGAGTTTGAGACTGACTCATGATCCACTGAGATTATATCTCTCAGTCTTGGTACAACTGGGATTATGGATCTTAGTACTGTGGGGATTATGGGTGAGACCTGAGTTGGATAGCCTAAGGTAGAGAGTCTGAATGTATCATAAGAGAGACAGACAGACAGACTTTCTCTATTGCCCTGGTTGGTTGGTTGCCTCTGTCACCAATTGTTGCTGTCCCACCACCACAAATTAGATGCTCTCTTCCCTGTTCCACTCAACCTTGGAGCCAGCTGAATATGGAATGCAACCTCCAGTAACTGTGAGCTGAATAAACCTTTCCTTCCTTCATTTTGGGTGATGGATATTTGTTCCAGCAATGAAAAAAGAGTAACTGAGACAGCTATGTACATTTTTATCTCCCCTTTTGTCTATGAAAGTCATCAAAATACTGGGTTAGTTTAGGATGTCATACATAGTCACTTCAGACTAACATTGCTCTGAATCCCAAAATTACACATACAATAAATGATTTCAGAATTCTGCCCCAGCAAGAAAATATCTTATATATTTTGCTGGATTCAAGTATCTACAATCTTTAGGCTGGCTTCAAGTGTGAAAAAGCCCTTTAAAATCTTCTCCAAATATAACTTCTCCAACTTTAGTGCAACACCCATCTCTAACAAAACAACAAAAAAGGAGGGATATAAATAAAGGACCACTTTAATGAAAAAAAAATATATATATATACATACATGAGATAGGATAGATATACAGCTACTTTCTCTTAGTTCAGTAAGAAAGGTTTGTACTAATATTATTTAGGCATATCATGTCTATATATTTTCCTCTGAATAACTACTATGAAGACAATAATATGCAATGTGTTATGTATTGTAATTGTCCTACTATTCTATTTTGAAATTGTTTTATTGCTATTTTATCTTTTTCTCATTGAAATGAATAAAAGATTTAAAAAAATATCTTGTAGAGCTATATAGAACAACCTCTAGCTCTCCCTTGATGGAAATGATAACTGTAGGAAACTGTCTTCCATCCTTATCTATTTCTTTTCTTTTTTTCCCTCACTTTTAGAGACCACAGAAAATTTTGTTATTTCTGTAAATTCTCATAGTAGTTGAGTTTCAATTCTTGGGAGTTGGAAGAGATGCTATGTAGTCTCTGAAAGCTTTTCACTTTACCATGCTTCCATATCCACGTGTATGCTAACCTTCTTCATCTAGAAATTATTCCTTTACCCTGAAAGAAATGCATAGAGTCATTTTCTCCAACTCTTTGCATTTCAGCTTTGGCATCAGCACATACTCATGGCTTAATCTTCTTCATGTCTAAAATGAAATACCAAAACGAAAATGAAATTTTTAACCTTTATGTTATCCATAAATTTTTATTACAGATTTGAGTATTCATGGTCCAGCTTACATTATTCTATTATCTAGTGTGCACCCTCAACTAAATAATATGCAAACTATCTCTTCCACCAATTCCTTTAAAAGTCTGTCTTACTGGATTCCCTTGGTTTACTGGTATTCTCTTTATGCAGCTATATCTATCTCTCTCTATTATCCTTCCAATTTTCTTTTTCATTAGGGTCAGTGTCATTTGTAGAGTCTGATACTCATTTCAGAGAGCTTCTAGCCTCTTAGCTCATCTTTTCTCCTAGTGGGTCAAGCAGTGGGATCAAATCTGTTGCGGACACTTTACAAATGATAGGACTTAAGTCAAATGACTTTGTACAACTCTGGCTGGCTGGAAGCAGGAATAAAGTGGTTTCCTGGAATGAACTAAGTAAAAAGAAAAGCTCTATGGAGTTCAGTCTGTTTCCTAATCCTATTAGTCCTACAAGAAAGAGATAAAAGGATCATTAAAGTGATACAGACTTTTCACGGTGGGTGACTGCACCCCAGCCTTGGGCCATGGTTACCTCTTGGAGATCAGCAAAGAAGTTGCTATTTGTGAGGTTTTTTTAGCAACAATGATCTTCTCTGGCAGTGGCAATCATGAAGGAAACAGAACTCTACTGTTGTGTTTCTTAAATAATAGAGTTGCACAGTGCTACTGAAGTGCATTACAATAAACTAAAATGATTTGTTTGTTATTTTTATTAAGCCACCTTTCAGCACTTGATTATACTCATCATGGGAAGTTTGTACATGTATAAAACACATCTGAAGTTTTTATGTCCCATTTTCCTCTTCTCCCTTTCCTTTTCTCCATCTCTTTGTCCTCTTCCAATTTCCAGAATATCTATTTCCTTGGTTCCTATGAGCTATCCTTGTTTTCTCTTTACTTCCACTTTTGATGTCTCAGATCTAACAGATAGTTGAGAACACAGGAGCAGTGGCAAATTTAAAAGTAATGGGGTTATTAGTAATGAATTTAACGTCATTCTCATCTTCAGTATCAGTACTATCATCCTCATCTGGTCCCATGATCATCTCTCATGCTTCTCTTTCTGTGGAACTGCTTACTTTTGAAAAATACAAACTTTCCATGCACAATATTTTGGATAAAAGTCTAATTATGACCAGAATTGCACACACTGAGAAATGGAAACTAAAGCAGCATGATTCTTCTCATAAAGTCACTGTCTTATTTCTTTTAAAAAATGATTTTTCCAGTTTGAAAATTAAAGATATACTCTCTGGATTTTCCAACTGTTTAAAGTCAAATAAAATTTTCAACACTCATTTAACCAGTTAAAGTTTTAGAAAGAGAAATGAACATTAGTTGAGTGTTTTCCAAGTTCTAAGCACCTATGTGTTTGGACTAAATATACATTTGTAGGTTCAATATTGGTTCATATCTTTTAACCCACAGATATCCAACTGCTGGATCCTTGTGGGGCTGTGACTACAGACACACATCACCAAGCCTGGCTTCTTTAATTCTTATCTACTACAGACTCTGTTTGGTGGCAGGGAGTGATAATTTATGGTTTCCTGACTTTTTTCCCCTACAGATTGCTTGTATATTTGACCCCTTACTTATATGGCTAATGCTGACAAGTTTATACCCTTGTCTCAAAGACCAGAACACCCCTTGCATCAAAAATAATGTTAATAGGTTCTTTAGAGAATTAGTCTTTGCACAAAAATTAATAAGAAGCCCATAGATGGGCTTTCTGTAACTTAAGGCACAAAACTTTAATTAAAAGTATCCATTTTCCTTACAAGTGAGACCTATGGAATCCTGGTGCTCTCCCTTCTAACCCGGCCCCACTCCTATACATCCTTCGCCAAAATTCTGCATTTATACCTTATCCATAGTCAACAACTTCTCATGTATTATAAATTGGAGATATGGGCTCTTGCAACAAACTCAAAACTCAAAAACGAGCTACATCTTTCAGTAGTAATTTCCTGAAGGTTCTAAATACTAACAATAAAGCTGCTCACCATGGGCAATGTAGAAGAATCCAGGAGTTAAACTAAAATACATCATAAAATAAAATAAAATAAAATAACTGAGAAGAAATTTTAACAAAAAGCAACCCAGCTGACTACTTCACCAAGGCAAACCCAGGGGGCAATGAGATGGAACAATCCAGAAATCATCTTGGCTTTTCTGTCTTTCATATTTTCAAAGTATGGCTTAATTTATCTTCTCATATGTTGGATTCCATAGTTATCAATTATACTGTCTTCAAGTTGACAAAAGAGCAACAAATAAAAGAACCTGCTATTTGTTTTCTGGCATGTTCCCAAGAAAGTGGCTATAAATTAGTGACACGTATTTTGTGTTGCATACTTAAGATTTTTACATAGTTTTTATGTGCAACATTCTATATGAAATGCTAGGTCGATAGAGAAAAGATATAATCACTAAGAAAGTGTCTTTCTATCCATCAAAGTAGTAATAGGTAAATGCATAATCATGTGGGTAGGATATAGATGAATATCTTTTTGGAAATTAGGAAATGTATATATATATATATATATATATATATATATATATATATATATATATATATGAAATTAGCAGATAAAATGAGGAGGATGAAAAATATTGAACATGCTTCCAATTAAACTGAGGTGTAAACTAAAAGTTATTTATTCAATGTTTTGTACCACTAATTATTGGAAGGTATCTTGACATCTTAAGTCTGGACAACATGATTAATAAAGAGGACAATACTGAGTTGTTGCATCCTCAAGATCACAGTGACATACATAAGGTGTTGCAGTCTAATGTAGTGTCCAGCCCTATAACCCAGTCTCTTGCCTCTCATTTCTGCATTTTCCTGCTATATCTAGTCTCCCTGTTTCTGATGCTACTGGTAATTACCCACCCCTGGATAATTCCTCCTATTTTATTTCCTCAACATGTTGCTCCCAACAACTATCCTAAAAATAATTTCTACTGGAATAGTAGAGGCTCTTTTCCCAAATAGCTGATGAACACTTATAGTAAAAAGGTTCTACATTTCATAACCTCTTGTGTGCTATTACAAAATGTAATTTTTACTCATTTTAATATGTGAATTAAGTCAACTATTTCAAAGTTTATACTTTGTCATACTAGTAAAGACACATTGACAAGGAAATATACAATTCTGGTACATCTTAAATGTGTTTGTTTTTTGGTTGTTTGTTTGTTAGCTTTGGTGTTTTGTTTTGTTTTGTTTTGTTTTGTTTTGCAGTGCCAGGAATTGAACTCGAGTCCTATCTTGTACAACCTTATTTATTAACTGAGCAACAGATATGATGATGAAAATAAATACTATATTGATCACTGTTAATCAGCTATTCTTGTTTTGAAACTCTGTAATATACATATTGTTACTTGTTACCCTACTTCTGTCTGCTTTTGTTTTTCTTGCTCTTCTTTTTACTCTTCAAAATAAAAGAAAGTTATAGTTAAAAAATAAGTAACAAAGGGTTTAAATATATTACATATGGTTTGGTACCTTTTATAACTACAAAAACATGTATTTAGATCAAGCATAACAACACAAGTACAACATAAAATCCACAAAAATTTTCAATATCTTTAATAAAAGCTGTCAAATTATTTCTTGTTAAATCTACATACATTAGAGCCAAGAAGATAGCTCAGTGGCATAAGCATAAATAATCTCTTGATGAATATAAAATATGCAGCTTGCTCTTGGAGAAAAAATTATCTTGTGGAATTTCAAGTCATGGCCTAAGCCTCTTCTCATCACAATATGTGCAGCCAGTCATCTTTCCCAAAACCTTTCCTCTTTTGCCTAATTTTTTGGCTGAACACTCCAATACAAAACTGAATGGGAATGACCTAAGTGAACACACCACTGTTGATAAAGAAAACACTTTCAAGCTGTCAACACTGTGTATGATATGACCAATGTACTGCTACACAGCTTTTATTATGTTAAGGTAATTTATTATTTATATGCTATAGTTGTATTACATTCTGTGACTTATTTATTAATTTTACCACAGAGTTGTTGAATTTTCAAATTCATTTCATGCAGCTATTTACATGACCATAGAACTTTTTTTCTTCCATTTGGTAAATGTTAGGTCTAGTGTTTCCTATGTAGATACTTGGTAGGTGAAGGTTCAACTCCCCTTGACCACAGTGGGTGATTCTCATAATGTACTATTAAAGTTATTTTGCCAGTCTTTTGGAAAAGATGTTTTCATTTCAGTCCATCAAGGATGTTGATCTGTAATTATCTTTTTTTTTTTTTTTTTTTTTTTTTTTTTTTTTTTTTTTT